>SNQJ01S0250660.1:0-12854 GCA_010110895.2 Picea sitchensis
GATTATTTCTCATATATTGTGCATGGTGTATTGTGGTGTATTGGTGTAACTCTTATACTATTGTTCATTGCTCATTGGATATAATTGAATGGTTTAATTATAATTTGAAAAAGGTTTCAAATTGTACTGGATACTGATTCACCCCCCTCTTAGTATCAATAGAAGGTGCCTCGGAAATTGTCTCCTAGAGAAAAAGAGAAAATAATTCAACTAAGTGAAAATTACATGTGGCATGATGATTGCCTCTACAAAACAGGACCAGATTTGGTAATTAGGAGATATGTAAGGGAAGATGAAATTCATGATATTTTACAAGCCTGCCTTGATGGCCCTTGTGGAGGACACTTCGTAGATAAAAGGACCACTTACAAAATTCTGCAATCAGGTTACTACTGGCCCCATATTTTTATAGATGCTAAGACCTATGTATCCAATTGTGATGAATGCCAAGGAATGGGTAAGCTTGCTGCACGAGACCAAATGCCAATTCAAGCCCAAGTAATCATTAAACCATTCAAGAAATGGGCATTAGATTTTGTAGGGCCCATTAACCCTACATCTAAAAAGAAAAAGTATATACTTGTATGCACTGACTATGTGACTAAATGGGTTGAAGAAAAAGATTTACTGACTACAAGTGAACAATCAGTGGTAGATTTCATTTTTAATGATATATTTACTAGATATGGTGTACCGTGAGAAATTGTGGCTGATCACTCAATTTACCTCTCATCTAGTCAAAGATGTTATAGAACAGTACCAAATCAAACACAGGAAATCTACACCCTATCATCCACAGGCAAATGGACAAGTAGAATCTACCAACAAAGTTATTGAGTCCATTCTTACCAAAACAGTACAGCTGCACCATAAGGATTGGGCTAATGGATTATTAGAAGCCTTATGGGCTTATAGAATCACCTGGAGGAATAAAATAGGACATACACCCTATGAGTTAGTATATGGGAAGCAAGTGCTTCTTCCCATAGAATTTCAAATCAAAACCTTTAGGACTGCAGTACAAGTTGGCATGAACTTGGATGAAGCCCAACAACAAAGACTCTTGTAGCTTGATGAGTTGGATGAAACCAGGTAGGAAGCACTTCAAAGGACTACCCTCATTCAAGAACAGAGAACAAAATGGCATGCCAAGTATCTCAAAAAGAAAAAATTTCGACAAGGAGATTGGGCCCTATTGTATGACAACAGATTCAAGAAGTGCAAAGGTAAGTTAACCACCCGTTGGATGGACCTTACGAAATTGACACTATCTACGATAATGGTTCAATCATGATAAAGACAATTGATGAACAAAAAACACCAATACTTGTGAATGGTCACTAGTTGCGAGTTTACAACAAACCTTTGTCAAAAGAAGAATTCCTGACTCATATATTACAGATTTCAGACATGCAGATGATCAATAAGGGAGGAGATCCTCCTACTGACCCACATTGATTGATTGGTTTATTTGAAACTTTTTGTACATAGGTGTGGATCAAATCTTGTTAATAAGATGAAGGTAACAAGATACTCTTACCTCCTTTTGTTTTACTTTCGCAAATTTTCTTTTCTTTTGTAAGAATTTTTTTTTTAATCTATTTGATCCTTCACAAACTTGTTAAAACATCAGTTGTAGGCATCAACAATGTTTTGTTCTGCTTCGGTACCAGAAATTCTATTCTGGTCCAGTACCAGTCCGGTACCAGAGTCTGTCCTTCTATAGTACTATCAAGACATATTACCTAATTGACAAAGCATACTACGCATATTTCAAAATCTTATGTCAATTAATTTGAAGTACGAAGCCATGCAAACAACTACTTAAGCTGGAACCAAGGAGTCGAATGCAGTACCAAATGGCAACCCTTATGAAGCAATAATTTCTTTTGGTTCTGTTGGAAACTAAAGGGAAGTATTTTAATTTCTTTTGGTTCTGTTGCTGAGAAGTATTTTAATTTCTTTTGGTTCTATTGCTGAGAAGTATTTTAATTTCTTTTGGTTCTGTTGCCGAGAAGAACTTTAATCTCTTTTGGTTTTGTTGATTAAAAACAAAATAAAAAGAGGAACACATTATTTACTTATGATTTCTCAAAGAACCATAATCCACTTCAAAGACTAGAAGTTGCCTTTACTGAGTATTTTAGCATGATTTAAAGAAAAAAAATATATTAGCCTATAAGCAACTATGCCACCCTAACCAGACTTCAATAGTATTCATTGGATTGTCTTATTAAAGAGTAACATATGAGTATATGAACACTCTCTACGATGGGAACACTATAAAAACTGTTATGACAGAGGATGTACCAGTACCCTAAGGAAGCTTTAGGTCATTCTCTTATGGATAACTGTTACACATGATTTTGGTCATCTTGGTGATGTATTAGCAATGGTGTATTCAGGCTCCCAACAAGGACTTTTTGCCTGAGAAAAGTGGATCTTGTCTCCTTCCAAAAAAACATATTTTCAAAGTAAGTTCGCAGGATTCATATGACCTAGGGTGCGAGAATCCCTCATTCTCATAGGCCACCTACACCTAGGGTGTGAAATTCTCGCAGTTTGCTCCATACACAGGGTGTGAACCTGTTTTCAATCTTGGAAAAGAGAAGAGGTCTCGAGGGTTCTAAAAGGGAATATTCTTGAAAATGAGTTGGCATTCGTATGGTTTTCATTTTACTGAATTCTCAGATTTGATGGGATCATCCTCATCCATGTAACCATCTCTCATTCTCCTATATAGTGAAAGGTTTCTCATGGAAAAGGTTAAGCAAGGTTGAATGGAGAATTGGTGAAAGAATTGTGTGAAGAATGTTGCTTGGACAGAGGCTTGAAGACTCTAGTTGGTCTATCAAAATGAATTGAATCTTCTTTATGCAAGTACAGAGCAAGTGTGTGTGTTGGAACCAAGGTTCATTGAAAGGAAGCTTGCGACATCAAGGCGATTAGGTTGTATCTTCTACTTTCAATTAATATGATACAGCGCCACGTCTCTTTCCCATAAAGTCACTCTTACTTTATTGTGTAATTCCTTGATCATATGCATAAGTTGATGTTGAATACATTTCTCTATCTTCACTTTGGTTGGTTTGTGTTGTCTTGGACTTGAACTCATAAGAGCACCAGAGTGAAGTGGGAGAAACAGAGACCTAAGGAAGCGATATAAAGGTATGTCACTCATTCCTCCTTATTAGCAGATTCAATGATCACAACTTAGGGAAAGAGTCATTTCCTATCCTATTTTGTTCTAGATCCAGGTGGATCTAGGGAGATCTGTTAGTGTCTGCACCTACCGATTAGTCTGATAAAAAAATTGGTGACTCCACTAGGGATGTAACCCATTTTTTGGTGATTTTTGGTTTTTTTCCTTGGCCATTTTCTCTTACCTTACCATTTTTCATTTCTATCAATCTCTGAGTCTTGAGGAGACCCTCACAGACTCTCTTGGTCAAGAGGTTCCTTCAATATTTTTTACTTTTTTCCAAATTTTTCTTAGTTTCAGTCACTCTCGCACTGAACCCTTCTATTGCTTGTGAGAACTATTGGATTTCGCACCCTACTGTGTAGTCCAGTGCGAACATCTCACACTCTTCTTGTGACCAGCTTGTGAGAATGCTCCATTCTCACACTGTACACAACTGCTTTCCTGCAAACCCATTTTGCAAAATTTTGAGATTAAGGTCTTTTGTATGTCCAGATACCCTGATTTGTATGTGTGTCTGAAGAGAACTTCTTGGGCCACTGATTGATTGTTTCTTGACTTCAGATTTTGTGAATGATTAGTCTTCAGAAATCAAAAGCTCTTCTTGTTCATTTTTCTCAACTATTATCTCTTGACCTTTTCTTAATAGGGATATAATCTCTGGTCCTGAAATTCGAGTGCTTGTTTGGTTGGGAGCTGGTGATAGGTTTAAAAGTTGGGATTAATTGTCTTTCTCAATTGCTCATTACTTGGAAAATTGTTTCCCTCATGCATTTGAAAAGACTAGTCTTGTCTACTTGTTATGTTTGTCTTCATTGAAATATTGGTTTGGGATTTGTTGTATATTGCTTTTCATTAGTGGCTGGTTTTTTCTTAGTTTCACCACTGTTGTGTGGTTTCTAAAAGACTTTTTTATTTTTAAAAGCAATTTTTATATTTTGAAAATATTGGCATCCAATTGTTGAAATAGAATGAATAGAGAATTGGTATTGGTCCTGATTTGTTGATATTGCATTTTCAAAGAAGATTATATATCGTAGTGCAAGATTGTTCCAGAAAACTCCTCTTTCCCTCTCATAAATAGGATTCATCGAACAAGAATTGATATTTTTCATTCCTTCCTATGCATTGTTCAGTTAGAGTCTCACACAACATCGGTTTCATTTTTGTCTCCTTTGAGTAACAAAATCCTTTAATAATATCACGCTAATTTTAAAATTGAACTAGTAACTCTTTTCTAGGACTCTATTACACCAACATTAGCTAGGCTAGAGCTTTGGAATAAGGTAGAGAGATACACTCTCCAAAGTACAAAACACACAATAGCATCTTGTGGTAAGGAGTGTCAAATTCCATTTGCAACATTTTGTCCTGGGAAGCCCTTCTCACACAAGGGTCAAACCCGAGGTCGCATTGATATTGACAGAGTTACTCACCATGCTTTGTTGATATCGGTGTAGAGATTGCACGTATTATGGGGGTCACTTCAAGGTATACACACAATGATGAGAGGAAGCCTCTCAAGTTGATTTCGGGATAGATACCCTTCCCTTGTGTGTGGATCGGACCGTCAACTGTCCCCCCAGGTTTTATTGTTGTTGGTGGTAACCTTAGTGGCCTATCTTCTTAGGGTATTACGCAAGGTGACTGTGAAGGGGCAAGTCTTCATGGTACCTAGAATCGACGTTGACCAAGCTCACTTGGGATCCTTGGAAGGTATACCCACAATTATGTGTGGGAGCTTGCACCAGGACGTAAGTCCGTTAAGCAGGTCGTCAATGTAAATTTTCCACCCTAGCCCAGCCTCTTCTCATCTCATTGTTGCGATGTTGGATTTCATCACCAACTAGTGACTTCAGAATTAGAAGGTCTTGTTTTCTTTGTGTTGTTTCCTATAATTTTTACTAGCGCATGTTGTTTGTTTACCCAATTTGACCATAGAATTTTCTTCGTAAGTTTTTAACTATTCACAATTGACCCTCCACGTCATTCACGTAGAATGCAGGGCTTACTCCCAGAAAATCTAGAAGGTTCTCAACCCTTTCCTACCATCTCATTGGAGGGCTCTCCTCAATAGAGTGTCATCCAAGACGTCACCACTCCACAAGTGGAAAGAATTGACTCTCTAGAATGGTTCCGAATTACCAATTCTCGAGAGGAATTTCGACTTCATCCCGACTCTGAGAGACGTATTATGCGAGTAAATTCTTCTGGAGACTTAGTTTTTTTGTGTTCTGGATCACCGAATGGACCTTTTCCGGGACCTAAGGGTCAATATCCTTTTTGGACTATTGGAATTTTTAGATGGGATCTCTTTGGCTCAGGAGCAGGCATTGATATCACTGTCTCACCTGCGTTCCCCGAAACCTCTAACCCAGATGCAATAACTTTTACTACTGCTTACTATTTTCCTGGTACAGAAGCTCCACGAGCTAACCACATCTTGACTCTCCCTATACAAATGGTCCATTACACAGATACTATGAGTCCTCACACAGGGATTACCACGGCTAGCCAAGACCCTATTGGCACACTGTTTTCGCCCAGAGTCACCCCGACTCTTCCACCCGGATACCATGCATTGAATGCCTCTATTCTCGTTCCTACGCAAATCACATCTGAAACTCCTAGTGGTCCCTCTTCTTTTGGGCACTCTCCTCCCAGTTTCATTCTGACACTTCGTTTGCCCCCTTTCAGAGGACCTTTTCCATCCTCTATCGGAGGAGCTGATCCTAGTGGCAGCATGTTGTCGTTCACACCAAATTACCATATTCTTGTTGGTGGACAATTTCACCAAGGAGGGCCAACTCAACCCCCCCTTGCAGGTAAAATCCCAATTGGAACACAACCCCTAATTGGAACACAACCCCCAATTGGAGCACAACCCCCGATCAGAGCACAACCCCCACTGACCCCACCCTATGGACAGAACATACCTCCATCCTTGGCCCAATATTGGAATCATCTGATACAACATAATCCTCAATCAACTGGGGAGAAACAACCTCAAGCTACATCTGTTATACCCCCTAGCATAGGCCAACTATATCCAGGTACGTCAAATTCTATTTGGGGCTTGAATGCTCAACCATACACCCCTGTTCAAGGATACAATCCCATGAGCTACTTTCCTCCACAACAACCACCAAATCTTCTTGGGTCTTCGCATTATATGAAGACTACTTATGGTCCCACTGGTTTGCCGATGGGAATCCCTCCCCAAAGCCACCAGTACCCGCATGTGAATAGACAGTTACCTTTCTTAGCCACTTTGGACCTCCCGGATATGTCAAGGATTTTAAACAATATGATCCGTCACTCTCCCCAATGGCCCTCCATACCAGCCAAACTACCATTTGACATCCCTAAATTCAATGGAAAAGTAGGAGAGGACCTGGACAATCACGTAATGACTTTTCATCTTTGGTGCTCATCCAACTCCTTGATGGATGAATCTATTCATTTACGCCTTTTTCAACAAACTCTCATGGGTTTTGCTGCGAAGTGGTATATAGAATTACCACGAGGTTTATTCACCGACTTCAACACCCTCGCTATGGATTTCCTCACCCACTACCAGTTACCGATTTTCTATGAAACAGGGACCGAGATTTTGATCTCTTTTAAACAAACAAAAGCCACTCATATCTCTGATCACATTCACGAATGGCGATGGAGACGACATGTCATCAAACTCGAACTCCTCGATCAGTTGCTGGCAGAATGGTTCAAAAAATTGTTTGTGAATGACATCAGTCATGAAATTTCCATGGGTGGAGTTGTCACAGAAGAACAAGCCATTAGTCATGCTCAATACCTTAACCTCATTTACTCACAAATGGGTACTCTTTATGAATTACTCCCTGATTCACCTCGTCCTTCTACTTCCACCACTTCAACTACTCCTATTGCTTCTCATGTGGTCGACAGTGTGATTGGCACTTTCCATGCCCAACTGCATTCTGTCCAAACCTCCAGCAATAACCCCAAACCCATTTCTTCTAATGTTCAAAATACTCTGTCTCCTACCCCTCCCACCGACAAGACTTCTGAGGTAAATGCCGTTCAATCTACCCCCACCGGTAAAAACAAATCTAGAAAAGGAAATATTAAGAATAAGGAGGACAAAAATAATTCGCAAGAAGAAAGAACCAAAACACCACCTATTGACGATAGGAAAAAGTGCAAACCCCGATACCCTTGTCTTATTTGTGGTGATGATCACTACACTAAGGATTGTCCACAACGATCCGAGGTTAATAAGTTCATTCAAGGGACCCCAAAACCACCCACTTCAGCCGTATTGTCACAACCCTTCCCTTCTTAACAACAGGCCCAATTGGTCATTCATGACCAACCCTCCCCCTCTGATACGTCCTATGTCTTAATGTGTACAGGAGATTCATATAAAAATGACATCACACTTACCACTCGAGCCAAAGATTATTCCTCCTCTAAAGAGAAGGTCGATGCTATACCTCCTTCATTGGTCCAACCATCTCCCACGACTCCACCTACCAACGGTCCTCTTCATCTCGAATGACCGAGCCTCGACACAGTCCTTCACCCTCCTCCAAAGGGAATCATTTGAAAATCATCTTTCAATCCTCATGACCGTGCTGCCCAAAACTATAGCATTGTTGAAGATCTGGCCCAAGCACCATCCATGATGTCATCCCTTGAAGTCCTTCAAAGTTGTCCTACACAACGGAAGGCACTGTTGAAAGCTATCGGTGGAATCGACCCCACATATACAAATTTAATAATTTTTGACTTGGAAGATCACATTCCAAGGTTACCCCCTCAACTCACATTCCAAATACAAGTTATTGTCTCCAACAAAAACATTTGTAGAACCATTATTGACGAGGGTGCCTCGACATGTGTCATGTCTATTACCTTTTGGAAAGACATCGGATCTCCCTCTTTGACTGAATCCCACAACACACTCAAAGCCTTTAATGTCTTAGGTTTTAAGGCTTACGGTGTCGTCCCTTCGCTTCCAATCATGTTAGAAGGAAAAATGGTCCAAGTTGAAGTGGAAGCCTTTGACGCTCCTATCGATCACAACCTTCTACTTGGTCGTAGTTGGATTGATTACATGCACGCAGTTGTGTCGACTCTCTTTCATGTTTTACGTTTTCCACATCAAGGAAAGGTAATTATCATTGACCAATTGGCCTTATTAACTCGAATGCACGTACTGGAAACGTACCGTTCATTGCCAACCCCCCCGTATACGAGAACGTAGGTGTGGGTCTTCTTAAAGATTCCTCATTAATGGGTACCTTCCCCATCCCACCACCCAATGTTCCACATCCATCTGTCGCTTCCATCAACATGATCTCCACCTCTATTCATGGAACCCCTGCATCTCACGACCCATGGACGATACTTGACCCCGACGATCATCTTTGTTACAAAGACAAAATTCCTTTAAGTCCAGTCGAATCTGCCTACCAGGCCATTCAATTGGCAACCCCTTCTACCCCCTCTCTTGGTCATTTATCTCCAGATCCTTTCCGCATCATTTTTCCTACAGACGAAATGATTATGTATGTCATGGAAGATACCCCCTAGGATGATGGGAAACATCATTCCATCCTCTTCCTAGAAAAACACACCATCAAGAGTTACCAACGGATCTCAACCCCATCAACCGTTGTCATCATTTCCACCATTCTCGAGTCCACACACGATGTGTTTTCCGAAGGGAACTTAAGCAATATCTCACCCACCATTCCCCTCGACATATCCATCAAACCTGGAATTGTCGAAAATGTGCATATCGGAGCTTCATGTTCCCCTGATGAAATCATCACCTACAAGTGACTTTTCAAATAATTTTGTGACGTCTTCGCCTAGAGATATGAAGAAATGTTGGGTATTGACCCGACATTGTGATACACGAGATTAAGACATACCCAAACGCTAAATCTGTTTGGCAACGCCTTCATCTGGTATACCCATGTAAAGAAGCCGTTGTTAATCGTGAAGTCATGAAACTTATCAAAGATGACTTTATTTACCCGGTGTCTCTCGCTGACTGGGTTTCTAATCTTGTCCCGATCGACAAGAAACAAGGCACAATTCATGTGTGCATTGATTATAGGGATATTAACAAAGCATGTCCTAAAGACAACTTTCCTACCCCTTCGTCGACTAGATTGTCGACGATTGTGCCGTAAGTGAAATATTATCTCTAATGGATGGTTTCTTCGGATATAATCAAATCAATATTGTTCCTGAGGATCAACACAAAACCTCTTTTATTTGTCCTTGGGGCACTTTTGCTTATCGAAAACTTCCTTTCAGTCTAAAAAACATTGGCGCAACTTTCCAGTGCACTATGTCTTATGCCTTCCATGATATCAAGCACATCATGCAGCCATATCTTGATGACTTATCCGCTCATTCCATGTGTCGAGTTGATCATCCCATACACCTCTAAGCCATTTTCCTCCGATGTCGGTTTTATCATATATGCTTGAATCCTCATAAATGCATTTTCTACGTAGAATCCAACTGACTTCTAGGCGTTATCATTTCATATCAAAGGATCAGGGTAGATCCTTTTAAGTTCAAGGCAATTCTCAATGTCCCTCCTCCTTCTTCACTTCGCTAGTTACAAATTTTACAAGGGAAAGCAAATTTTCTTTGTCGTTTCATCCCGAACTATGCCGAGATAACTCTTGGATTTATGAAACTACTCAAAAAGGGGTCTGAGTTCATATGGAATACCATCGCAAACAAAGATTTCGAAGCTCTGAAACTGTCCCTGACACGTGCTCCACTTCTCTTCCCCCCGATTACAGTCGCGGATATTTTCTCTACCTCGCAGCCTCGGATTACACCATCGCTATGGTTATTGTCCAGGAGGATGATTCTCATGATGAACATGTCATCTATTACTTGATTTGAAGCCTAACACCTACCAAAACCAAGTATTTACATGTCAAAAAACTAGCCTTGGCAGCCGTCCAAGCAGTTCAACGTTTCCGGCACTATATCCTCTCTTGAAAGACTACGGTAATTTCTAACTACAACCCTATGCAACATATTCTCACATGTCAACTGCTAGGGGGAAAATACTCCAAATGGATCATGATACTCCAGGAGTTTGACTTGGAATTTGAACGTGCTAAGTCCAATAAATCCTTAGTGTTTACCGAGTTGATATGCGACTTTCCCTACTCTGAGATGGAAAAGGTAACAACCGATTCATTACCTGATGAATCTCTTTTCTTGATTAGTTCTGATGATCTTTGGTATGGAGATATCATCATATATATCCAAACCCAGACTTTCCAGCCCAATTTGTCTAGTACTGACCACCATCGAATACACTACCAAGCCTGTCATTATATTATCCTCGGTGATACTCTTTATCGTCATGGGATTGACTCAGTTTTTTGACACTGTCTCACGTTTGATGAATCTGAGAAAGCCCTAAATGACTTCCATTCTAGAGCCTGTGGTGGTCATATGTATGGGTATACCACTTCCCAGAAGATCTTGCGAGCTGGGTATTTTTGGCCTTCATTATTCAACGATTGTATAATTGTTGTCCAAAAGTGCCATGCTTGCCAGACCTAGAACTATAAAATACAATCACACCCCACTCCACTTCAACCTGTGGTCTCCATCAATCCTTTTGCAAAATGGGGTATTCATTTCATGACATGTCACCCTCACTCGGCCGAGGGGCATGGATACATTATTGTAGCCGTAGACTATTTTGCGAAATGGGTCGAGGTGATGCCGACATTTGACAACACCAGAAAGACCACAACATTATTCATATTCATTCACATCATAGTTCGTTTTGGTGTTCCTCGAGCTATCGTCACCGATCATGGTAGCCACTTTAGAAACTTCATGATGTCCGAACTCACTGAAAATTTGGGTCTTCGCCATGAAAACTCAATGCCCTATTACCCACAAGCCAACGGCCAAGTCAAAGAAATTAATAAAGTCCTCATAACCATGCTTCGATGAATGATAGAGATTCACAAAAAGAGTTGGCACACAATGTTGTTTTCAACATTGTGGGCTTACCGGACATCCGTTAAGTTTGCTACCGGGTTTACACAATTCTAGTTAGTCTATGGTCTAGAAGACATCCTATCGATTGAATGTGAGATACCCTCCCTAAAACTAGCCGTTGAACTCCTACCAAACACTTCTGTCGAAGAAGAATGTCTGTTGTATCTCATGCGATTAGATGAAACTTGACACGACGCGACCTTAGTCATAGAATCCCAGAAGAAACGTGTCAAGGCCCAATATGACAAACATGTCAAGCCTCACATTTTCTCCAAAGGAGATCTGGTTCTCCTTTACGAACAAGATCAAGATATGCTAGGAGCTGGAAAATTTGAAGCCATGTGGCGAGGTCCTTACATCATTAGATGAGTGCTGGAGAAAGAATCTTACAAGTTAGTAGATTACAATGGTATCCCTTTGAGTGAACCCAAAAATGGGTTGTACTTAAAGAAGTACTATGACTAATATCACCTATGCATGAGTACTTGTATTTTATTGTATCATACTTCTTGTGTATTACTATAGTATGATTTTTTTGTTATTTGGTCTCTACCCTTATGTTACGTTGTGTTTGGTTTCTATATGTCGGAGTCTTCACTACCCCACGTTGGCTTCTCTGATGGCGCTAGCCATAGTATTCATAACCTTTCTTCTGCTGCTTGGGAAATTTACTCCCCTACAAATGAACTTATCACTTTACGAGGTGTGTGTCTCGGTCATGCGACCAACAATATTGCAGAGTATAGCGCCATTATCAAATTTTTGATTGATGTTATCTCGCTCAGTATCCATCACTTGGTTGTACGACTCAATTCATATCTAGTAGTACTACAGTTAAGTAATGTCTATGCTATTTGAAGTCCTACATTATTACGAGTATATTTACGAATTCGCCTCTTGGAACGTTATTTTGATTATATTGAGTATCAACATATTCCTAGATGTCTAAATACATTAAATGATGCATTAACTAACTATGTATTAGATAGACATTTGGGCCATTTATAAACCAATCACATCACATGTATCACATAACACAAGATAAGTCGATAGAATCCATATATATGTATATAAAGATCAAAAGTTTTTTAGAAAAACGTTTTGTCTAGGGACCAAAATTTCAAAATATGAAGCTCGTAGCTTCTTGTTATAACCCTAAAATGCACCATATAGGTTTACCTGGCATCAGGCCAACTCATGCCTCTTCCTAGCCAAAGCCATGCTGAGTAATTCCTCAAAAAACCACTTAAAACAAGCAACCCGCGCCCTAACTTCTCACTGGGCGCGGGCAACCACTTGTTGTCCTTTTACTGCACGCGGGCATCCGTGGGCTAGCCCAAAACAGCCCGCGAGTACCTAACAAAGCAAAAAATCAGGAAAGTTTCCGCTGGGACACGAGGATTTTTGTCAGTTAACTGAAACTCTCCGCCATGCATGGTCGAGAGTTCGCCTAAAGCCCTAGCTCTTCCTAGCCTATAAAAGGAGGGGTAGGGGTACTAATCAAAAAAGGGAAAAAGGGATAGCAAAGAAACTCTGCCAAAATTGCCAAGCCTATTATTGTCCTCACCCTTTAGCTTTGCCTTAAGCTTCAGGAGAACTTCATGTT
>SNQJ01S0250661.1:0-12854 GCA_010110895.2 Picea sitchensis
CTATTACTTATCATATAAAGAAAAAGAGGTTTTTACCCTTTATGGGTTTCCTCAGGAAATATCTGTCTCTATGTATCACATGTGTGTGACTTATGTTGAATATGCTATTGCTTACTTCCCTGCACTATTGTGATTGTCCTTCAGTGTTTCTACAAAGAGTTTAAAAGAAGCATAATTGTTTAAGCACAGTAACAACTGATTCACCCCCCCTCTCAGTTGTCCAACAAAGATGATATTTCACCTGATGTTGATCAAAGGACATATCGCTCTATGATATGTAGTCTTCTATACATCACAACATCCCGTCCTGATATAATGCAAGCTGTTGGAATGGTAGGTCATTATCATTCTACTCCTAAGCAAGCTCATTTGGTAGCTGTCACAAGGATATTCAAATACTTGAAGGGAACAATGACTTATGGTCTGTGGTATCCCAGAAATCAGAATTTTCAGTTAAGTGCTTATTCATATGCAGATTGGACAAATTGTGTGGATGATAAAAAGTGCACAAGTGGAGGTGCATTCTTCCTATATGACTCATTGGTAGCATGGATTAGTAAGAAGAAGGGATATATTTCCTTATCAAGTTCAGAGGCAGAGTACATTGTTGTTGCTACTTTTTGCACTCGGATTTTATGGATGATTCAAACTCTTATAGATTTGAAGGTAAATTATACTGATCCGATTACAATTCACTGTGATAACACTAGTGCCATTAGTGTCTCCAAGAATCTTGTTCTTCACTCTAAGACTAAGAATATACCAATAAAATACCATTTTCTCAAAGAACAAGTTACAAACAGAGTCGTTCAACTGAATTATATTCCTTCCACAAAACATATAGTTGATATCTTTAGTAAACTGTTAGAGGGAACCCCTTTTGGATATCTTCATCAAAATTTGGGGGCTATAACTTCCTTCGTCTAATCTATTCACCTGGTCAAGGGGAGTACTTATTGAATATCTGTTGTATTTCTAAGATGCTCATAGTTTACAGGGGGAGTATGTACTGCAACATCTCAGGGGGAGTGTCTTTCTTCTTTGACATTGATGTCAAAGGGGGAGAAAGTGTGGTAATTTCAAGGAAGCTACAATGGTAGTAATTTCAAGGATGCTACAATGGTATAGTTGCATGTTTTTCAAGGGGTTGCCATCAATGCCAAAGGGGGAGATTGTTGGAACGTTTTCAGACAGAGGTAGAGTATGTGTGTTTTTCATTGATGGCAATGTCATTGATGGCGAAGATCAACATGATTGATGCAGGAGCATCTCTCCACGCCAGTCAACCAGCAATCTATCCATGTCAGTGCATGCATTCAAGTCTAAAGAGAGGCACAACCCTCATCTTTGATTTTGAATTTGAATGTAATTAATGTTGTAGGTTGTTGAACCATGGAGCTGTGCCTTTGTGCAGGCATTTGAGTAGGTAAGCCTTTAATGTTTGTAAGGCTGAGATATAGATCCAGATCCTGGACTAGACAGCCCATTCAATGTAATTGAATAGGGTAGGTAGATTGGAGGGAAGCTCTCTAAGAGCCCCCTCATGTAAAATATCAAATGGGGATCTCATTAGGAGAAAAGGAGTAAGAAGAGTTAGTGGAGTGAGGATCTGCGAGTAGAGAGTAGAAGAGAAATAGTCGAGACCTTGTTACAGGCCATGCTCAGGAACACCTTTGTAAACATGCATTTTCCATTTTAATACAAGCAGAAGAATTTTTTCCTGCATGTATTTCTGTGTTATGTGGATGTCTTGGTGTGTTCTATTTTATGCTGTGAATTTATGTTGTAGATGTATGCTAGGAATTTGTAGGAGTGTGTTTGATTTTCAGGCTTAAGGTATTTGAGGCTTCACACCATGAGGGTGTGACAGAATGTTGTGGGTTTTGATAGTCGTGCACAGAGGGTGCATTTCTGAACTCTGCGGGTTCAGACAGAGACGTGCTAGGTGGGCACAAAATCTGGAATCAAAAACTCGGAAGAAAGACTTGTGAGGTTGTTGAATACCTCAGGAGGCAAGGTTGTGTAGGGAGAACACAGTTGCATACAGAAGCTATGAGGAGTTTTGTGAAGCTCTTCCAGGTGGGCATCAAGCCAGTGCAAGGAGTGCACAAAGGAAGATCTTTGCTATGAGTTTTGTATAACTCTGCCAGGAGGGCATTAAGACAGTGTGCCGATAGGCACAAGAAATGAACTCTATTGAGTTCTGTATTTTGGAGGAAGAATCCAGTGAGGGATCTTCACAGGGTTGTTGAACACCCTGAAAGACTCAACAAGAGGTTGCTTGAGTAGAAGAATATCCAGGAGGGCATCACATTCTCCAGTAGGAGGAGAAAAAAGAAGGAATTGTTTCATTAGAAGTCTGGGCGAGGATAAAGCTTAGGACGGATAGCACTTTCGTGCATGCAGAGACTCTGCAAGGAGTGCATGAGTCATGGAAACCTCTTAAGGTTTCAGACAAAGAGAAGCTCAGAAGGGATAGTGATTTTATGCGCCTGTTATATCCATAAAGGTTACAGAGGCCCAAAGAACTCTTTGACGAGTTTAGAGTAACCAAGCTTAGGAGGGACAACGCTTTCATATACACGCAAGCGAGGACTCGAAACTATGGATCTCGCAGAGGGAAGACAAAGGTCGAGGCCTTTAGTCTTGGAGAAAATCTTCCAAAACATTCGGAGAAAGTACCAAAGCTCATAAGGGAGCACAACTACCATTGGATGAGCCGACAGATTCTGGACCGTTGAAATTTCTATGTCCAGGGAGTAGCAGAAGGAGCACACCAAAAGAGGAGATCGTGAGCCGTCGGATCTCTCTCAGAGACCCGTCAACCATTGGATCAGGTGAAGATGCCCATAGTTTAATCTCTGGGGTGTGCATAGAAGATCGGTGGAATGGATGATGGATACACTTCATCAAGAAGTGTCGAAACTCCATCAGCCATCGGATCGGGCGGAAGTTTCATGAGGTTTAAACTTCGTGAACAGCAGGGGTGAAAGCCCCGAAACAGACATCGAGATATCGAGACTTCAGCCATCGGGATATCGTAAATATCAAAGATAGGAGATCGGGAATGTCTATGGAGAAAATACTGGAATCAATCTGAGCCGTCCATCTATTGAGACACGTGGCGGAAATTGAGATCCCGTCAGTATTTCGGCTACCGGGGTTTTGAGTTGACAGAGGGATTGTGTCATCGAGGAATCGCAAGTCACAAAATACCAAGAGTTGATCAGGACCATCCATATTGAGGGGACGCATGGAGAAAATCTAAGGGATCGAGAGAAGTCCCGAAAGGGAAGAGTCCATTGGAATTTCAGAATTCGGCATTTCGAGAGTTCCGAGGACAAGAAGTCGGAGCATTTCAGCATCGAAAAATCCAAAATCGTGAGAAGCGATCAGGACCGTCCATCATAGGAGGATGCGTGGCAGAGATCTAAGAATTCAGGAAATTTCCCAAAAGGAAAGTCATCTATCGAGAAATCGAGAATCGGGATATCGGGAATCCCGAGGACAAGAAGTCCATACATTTCGGAATTGCGAAGTCTGGAATCCCGATAAGGTGGAAAGCTTCACTATGGGACCAACTGACGTCATATCGGTATATCGGGGTCCCGTGGACAAGAGGTCCATGCATTTCGGCATTTGAAAGCCCGAAATCCCGAAAAGAGATAAGGCTACAGTCTTATGAGGACTGGTCACATGGACTAGGGCATAGCCAGGAGTGGCTAAGGAGAGAAAGGTCATTTTAGGAAATCGACAAATCGAAGATCGAGAAATCAAGAGGACAGAGAACTTTTGACATTGGGGATCAGGAAATCCCGAAACCAAAATTTAAGTCAGGGAAGTTCACGGTCATGTGAAGAAGACTGTGTGGGTGAGTAGAAGGACCTGTGGATAGGACTTTCACAGCGATTCCAGTGGGGATCGAAAGAGCCGCTTCGAATTACGAATTTTGATAGAACGATGCTTTTGACCGGGAGGTCGGGTGCAGAGACCCTGCAGGGTATGCGGTTGCATCAACGATTAGTAGTGCAATGATAATACATGGAAATGGAAAGATCAACAGTGATCGTTGGATCCCATTCAGAATTTCCGATGACCTTTAGATATGAATTTAGATAGGAAGATCACACAGTAGAAGAGAATGGATCTCAAGCATCAGATCTTAGCCTGAAGACTGACTGTCATTCGATCCATAAGAAGGAGCAGGGTCTTTACGTGAAAGATGAAGCGGGCCTACAAAATCCTGAAAGTAGGAGGATCGTGCATCTTCAAGAAGGACACGTGGCAAGCGACTAGAATTTCGCTGACCTACACATTAGAGGAGTCAACAGAACATGGTGTAGGAACTTGCGATATGTGAAATCTCGAGAATTGATCTGGACCTTTGGATCGAGGTATGTTGTGGATCATTGGATGCATAGGACACATGGTGAGTGATTGGCATTTCGCTGATTGGAAATTCAAATAAAGGAGGTGCTTTATCCTATGAAATCATGAAATGAGAAACCATGACTTAATATGAATCATGGATCAAAGGGATATCGTGGACCATTGATCAGGCATGATGAAGGCCCGTGAAGTTGTGAAATCACGATAATATCTTGATCGTTGATCCAAGAGGGACATGTGGCGAGGGATTAACATTTATCTGATTGAAAAGTCAAAGGAAGGAAATGTTGTAACCTTGCAACTCGCGATATGAGAAATCGCGATAAGGTTTGGCCCATGGTCATAGACAAGGTCACATCATCAAAGGCTTAAGGAAAGGAGCTAATTCCTAAGCTCCATTTCGAGGATCGTAACTTGGAGTGTCGAGACCCTTCATCACAGGAATCTGGAAACATGAGATCGTGATGAGATCTGGAGCATCGGATCATTAGAGATCTCAACCGTTGATTAGGCTCGATGAGGTTCATAAGTTTACGAAATTCAAAACACCTTTTGGTGTAGGATGTGGTCACCGTCGATGGTCATATGAGAGGGAAGAGATAGCATGAAACTAAGCTCCATTTTGGGGATTGCAACTTGGAGTGTCGAGACCCTTCGACATAGGATTATCGAAATGCAAAATGCGAAATACATTTTGATTAGGCCCATGGTCTTAGCTAGTGGGCATATGGGACAAATGCAAGACCTTGTAGATTTAATCCAACGATGCTTGTTAAATGGAAATTTTATCGAAGGGATATTGTTGATCTTTACGATTAACTGTTCAATTACGATTCAGCTAGTAGACCTGAATCATGGTTCTTGGATAGTTGGCGATTTAGTGGCTGAAGCATTGTTCTCCTAGGAATTTGAGGTGTAACTGAAGTCATGAGAAGTGCATAAAAGAAATATTCAGTGACTGTGTATGGTTGGTTGTTCTAAATGAAAAATGACTTGAACTGCAAGAAAGGGAAAATTAAAGTATGTGCAGTGTCAGACCGACAGTATGTGTAGTGTGAGATAAAACTTAGAGATGAGTAACAGATGTTGAAGAGACATAAGCAAGAGTAGAATTGTAGAACAACTTGAAGAAGAGAAGAATTACAGAACAGATAGAAGCATAGAAGAATTGCAGGATAGAAGAGAAGTGGTAAGAATTGAAACACCTACGTTTTTGTTCATTCAATCATTTTACTTATAAAAAAGGAGGTAGGGTGGTTCTAGGGAGGACTGTGGTCCTATGATATTCAAGTTGATTCTTGAATATTGGGAGTTGTAGCTTCCGTCTAGTTTTAGCTAGAAAACAGGGTGGAAAGGTGGTGGTTGGGAAAAAACAAAGTTTTTTGTATGCAAGTTGGTGCTTGTATAAGTGGAAGTAGGTGCTTCCATCCAGTCAGTGCTGGAACACTCAGGGAGTTGTTGCTTCCTTCGAGTGGGTGCTAGAGAAACCAAAGAGTTGGTGCTCTCAACAAGTTGGAGCTTTTGAAACAGAGGTAGTAGCCTCACTTTGATTTGGTGCTCCAACATAGATGATGTATAGAACTTAAAAGACTGACTATCATTTCGAAGAAGAAGAGGTTTTCTCCCTTTATGGGTTTGCTCATGAAAATTTGTCTCTGTATATATCTTATGTGTGATTGATTCTCATTATTTATGTTGTCCATATGTTGTAAAATATTGATGGTCACTTGGAGAGAGATTAAAAATGGTTCAATAGACTTAAAATTGTTTAAGCACAGTAACAAATGATTCACACCCCTCTCAGTTGTCTTAGTAATTTCAACAGAAGATTGTCATGTCTACACTCTTCTGTGTAATGAATTTCCCTCATAATGGAAGCATTGCCACTATTGATCAAGTTTCATCTGATAATCACCGTCTTAGTTTGATTTCAGCTCAGGTTTCCCCTTTATTTGTTTGTATTGTTCAAGTAGACTCTTCCCTATCATGCATGAATTATTTGGCGTATTATCCTCATTGTACAATTTATTATGAGAAAGGATCTTTACAACTATGTTCACCTTCTTGAGACAAGGTCTCAAAAATTGATCAAGTGTTGTATCCAATAGGGGCATGTAAGTGTTGGATAGTTATTTTTCATTAATTTCAACAAGAAGTGGTTTTCATTGATGTCAACAGAAGTGATGGGTGTATTTGGAGAAGTCTCCAAATTAGTTCCTTTATGGAGTATCTCTAAGCATGGACCTCACGAGAAGACACTTTGAAGAATTTTACAAGAATCCCCAGAGGTGTGGTCATGAAGCATGAAGTTGTTTGAGGAATAAGGACATGAAGGATAGAGTAAATGTAGTTAACATGGTCATATATGGATAGTCCTCATCATGTCATTTATAGTGATAGGTGGTATGCGACATGGTTCCTCATGGTTGAGTTATAAGGTTCATGAAGTTGTAATCCACAAAGATGAGTTACAAAGCCCCTAGTTGGTTACAAGAAAATTAATGAAAGGGTTAAGTGGTTGTAACAAGAAAACCCTAAAGTAAGTAAAGAAGTTACTTATAAAAAGTATAAATACCCCTCGAGGAGTCTTTCATATGTACAATTCACACACATCTCTATTGATTATCTATCTTGTAAAGAGTTCTTGGTCCATTGGTGAATATGAGGTTGAGTATGAGGTAACAATTCTGAGGGTGCGAAGGAAGGTCAAAGGTGAAAGTCTCGGAGTTGCAGAAAATGTGAGTAACCCTAGTTTCTAAGGTATCTATGGGTTGTAGGTCAGAATGGCATGTATGTACGTGGGCTACAGTGGAGAAAAGTGAGGATATCCATGGATAATAGTTGAACTAGTCGTGGATCTGTGGAAAGGAGTTTGAAGAAGATGGTATCTCTTTCTTGTTGAATATGACATGCACCAGGTTGGTTTATTGATATGAGACTATATGCACTAGGTATTCTTCATGAGTAAAGGTGTGTCTTGTATATGTTTGGTTGAGGCTTGTATCATGGATGGTATGGCACATGCTTTGTTGGGACCTTCATTTTTTATTAATAGAAGTTGCACAAGCAATACTATAGTCCCAATTTTGGTTAGCAAGTTGCACAAGTCACAAGAAATATGGATAGAGGAATGGAGAAAGAAATAGAAAGTGGTTAGAGGTACAATGCAACACCAGACCAAAGAAAGAGGTTACAACAAATAACAAGAAAGAAAGAAGTCGAAATTCAATTGGCTTATATATACGAGATGTATATGATTGTAAAGGGATGACGGGATTATCATTCACTCCATTTAGGTTCTGTTATTGTAATTAATGTCCATCTTGGGAAAGAGTAGATAGAGCTCTGCAGAATGAGTTCGGAGCCAGAAAATATTGTAACAGAGTAATGACTTCTTGTAATACCGATAAAGAAAGGGGCCAGGGATAGCCTTGTTTCTCAATAGTATAGAGTTGTTGTTAGTTTGGCAAGAACAAGGAATGTATGTATCTATTGTATTGTATTTGAGAAACCCTTTTGATGATAATATATGGAAGAACCTAGAATTTCGAAATATTCTATGTAATTCTTTGTCTATGTCTGTGAATTGTCAATCTACTTTACTTCTTCATGTATGATAAGATCAATATGTTATAGCTTGGTTGAAAATGTTGTCGCAACTCTAGTGTGTTTACTATTAGTTATGAATGGGTTCAGATCTAGTACTTTTTAGTTCATATTTCACAAGACTATTTTGAATATTGAATATTCTAGAGATCTACCTAAGTATTCTCCTTACCCTTCCCTATAGTCTTGTCTTAGTTTCACTTCGGATGAGACTTCTTCTCTCTAGAGAAGATGAAAATTCCAATTCCCTAGACTACTCAGTACCCTTTTGTTGGTAACCTAAGAAGGACCCTGGTCTGATCAATTTTGCACCAACAAAATGGTTTCATTGTCGGGACCTACGTTAAAAGGGAACTTGTAGGGATAATGATTCCATATATTCATCGATCTGATATTCACTAGGGGTGGGAGAAAAAATACAATGCCTTCATATGGAAAGAAGCGGAGGTATGAGGAAAATCTATGAAAGATACATGAAAGGTTGTATTTTACTCAGAAAGATCGAGTGAATAGTACGATATATTTTGGGTTAAGTTTTTGGAAGAACTATTCCATTGGATATATAGGCTCCATGAAGGTTTGGAATTCCAAGAATGATTCAAGAAGGCCTATTCTTGGGATACAAAAAATATTGTAGCGCTTCATCGATTGGATTGTTCGATAATGTGAGTGATCAATTTTTGGGTCAATACAACTATGGAAGGATACATTATTGAATTTGCAGCTGAGAACCATCAATATTTTTCATGGGAAAAAGAGGATTTCAAGAAATATGCAAGGGGAAGACTATTGAGAGAAATCCCCTGGTGGATTAAGGTTTTCTTTATGGAGGAGGTGATGTTGACTATTTCCCCGATTGAGATGGAATCCTAAACACCCTTGCTTGGGGTGGGGTGAGTTTGGGGTGGAATCATGTCCTGAGAGAGGTGAGAGGGTTCTTTGAGAAATGGGGGAGCAATAAGAAATGGACTCAAGGGACGATCGAGCCTTGAAAAGAGCCTCCATAATTGATAAGTGGTGGTCTAGTAAGATAAATAAAGCACTAAAATAGTCAGATAAGTTGTGTAAAGAACTCGGTCCAGGAGAAGTTGAGGAAGGACATAAGGAAGAGTTCTGGAAGATGAGAAGACAGGAAATATTTTCCAGTCAAATATTAAGTGAGAGAGAAGGAAGTCCACAAGAGGGTGGAGAAGAAGAAGAAGGTCTAGAAGCATGGGAAAAGGAATACAACATGGATCTTGCAGAAGAAAGAGAATATTTATCCTTGATACTAGGAAATATTGGGAATCCATCTCAAGAGAATACTCCAGAGGATGAGAATGAGACCCCCCAGATCAAAGAAAACTGCCCCGAAGCCACTGGCACCAACCCCGAGTCACCTGTACCCCAAGTGTCTTCTATACAAGTGGTAGATTCTATACTACCTTCTTATTCTATTCATGTTCCATTACAGTCAGTTATTCAATCACAACCGGTAGAGGCAAATACAGGGAGGATATTGGGATCCCCTAGTAGATCATAACCATGATCGTTAGGTTTTATCTTGATAGGAGTAGTAAGATCAGCAATGGTTGGAAATGCGGGAGGTTTGATCGCTCGATACCCATAATTATAGGGTAAGGGAGACGAGGATGTTGAGAAACATTGGTTCCTATGCAAAGCAATCTGGAGGTCTAGAGGGACTCTAGATGTAAATAAATTGGTTGAATTCCAGACCACCTTGAGAGGTCATGCTCTCAAATGGTACATGAAGGCTATTGAGCCAAGAGTACCACGAGCGTAAGGACAAGCATTCACACTTGGCCAAGTATGGATAAAATTCATATTGGAGTTTAATCTACCTCAGTCAGAATGGCAAGCTCGTTCTGAGTTGCGCGAGATTCAACAGAGGGAAGGTGAATCGGCCTGGGAATATATTCATAAATTTAAAGATGTTATAGGGAGGATAACACATCCAATTCATGAAGATTAACAAAGAGAATGGTACATCCATGGATTTCTACCTCTGACATGAATTCCATTAATGCAACAAAGGATATCCACTTTGACATATGCCTTGGAACAATCAATGAATATTGAAGCCATGGTAGGATAACCGAGGAGATTGAGAGTGACCAGATCTCTAACATATGAAAATTTAGCACACCTACAAGGAAAAATATCAGCACTGACATAGACGATTCAAGAATTGATGATACCCATCCCAGGATGACCACAAGTCTGGTTTATTGGATGCTACAAAGAGGGAGATTTTGTGAATGAATGTACACGTATGAGGGGAATGGGACCTCCTTAGAATCCGATGGGAACCTCACCAGGACACATGGGAGGATTTGCGTAAGTATTTATGAATTTACCATTCCATACCCCAACCTCGTATCATGATTTTCAAGATAATCAAGAATCATCGTCGGTTGAGTACTGCAAGATCTATCGAATTCATGGGCATGGGCCAAAGCAGTGACCTATTATTAAGAAGTATTCAACTGTATAGAATAATGTACATTGTGATTTATGTGCATCTACCACGCATGCTACGAATCAGTGTAGAGAAATGGATGCACTCATCGATAGACTGGATCGAACATCATTGAGGGTGAATGAAACTCGTCAAGGAGTAGGAAGAGTTCAAGGAGGTGGAGTTGGAGGAGACTTCATAGGAGGAAGAACTGAGGGAAGAGGACCAATTAGATGTTACAATTTTGATGAGAAAGGTCACATGGCTAGGTATTGTCCTCATCTGAGGCGATCATGGTGCTCTCACTGCGGAACCAAAGGGCATGCAATTGAAGACTTCCCAGAGATAATTTTGAAATGGGAATATAGGGTACGTCAACGAGGAGATAATATTATAAGCTCAGAGATAAATAGGGTCATCAATGGACAACTACCCAACATTAATATCATTACTCGAGGAAGAGAAAAGACTGGCATGGATGCTAATAATCTGCCTAAGATCCAGAAATAAACGCCTAAGGAGGGAAGGTATGACCCTATGAAACATAAGCTATTTTTCAAAAATGAAATACAAGTATTCCATAGTATCCTTGTCCCCATGATGGAAGAAAACCCCCTCATCCTATCATTTATCCTAAGATCATGGAGTTCCCTAGTTCACCCCCTTCCCCCCAAAACCCCATTATCTTGATAAGACAACCTGAGAAGTCACAAAATGTATTGGACCTTTGGTTTCAGTTATTTTATGATATTCTTGGGAATGAACAACTGACAGAAAAGTTGCACAATGCCCTGTACCTAGTCCTAGGAATTGAAGAATCTCCAGAAACTAGAATAAGGACTAATATTCTCGAGAAGAATACTTAGATAGTGAAAGGAAGAAAATACAGACTGGGAAAGAGTGTAGACTAGTAGCCCAACTAGATGAGTTTGATATTGAAGATGTTATGTTAGATCCAGGATCTGATGTTAACATACTACCTAAAAAGCCTTGGGAAGCTTTAGGAAAACCACAGTTGACATATTCCCCAATCCAATTGAGAATGGCCAATCAATATTGTATTTTTCCAATAGGAATACTTGAGAATGTGGAGATATATGTTGCAGGAGTGAAGACTGTAGCTGATTTTGAGGTGATCGAAATCATGGGGGATAAGGACCCTTATCCTACACTACTTGGTATTGATTGGGCCTATGATAAATATGTTTTCATTTACCTAAAGAGGGATACTATGACATTCGAGGCCGAAGGAATAAAAATAGTTCAACCCTTGGATCCCTATGTAGGCCCTCGATATACAGAGCCAACGGAAAACAATATGGAAGGAGAATATTTGGATTAGTTATGCATTGTAAAAATAGGAATGAATCCTATTGTTGATGGATCAATAAGTTGGAGGAGCATATAATCGACAGACAAAGATTCGTAACTAGCATTTGACAGTTAGCAACAAGGTTCATATGAAATATTTTCAAGAATATGCGCAAAATTCAGAGCATCTAGATGGGTTGGAACCGAGTTCAGGGAACATATGATATATTAGTACCTAATAACTTGACAGTTTTCTAGTTAGCATGGAAGAAAATATAGTGGAGTATCAATGGATTTTAGTTATATACTTAGCCCTCTAGGACACCCCTTCTAAATGGTGGTCTAGTCACAAAGTCTTGGTCAAGAACTGGGAGGATTTGAAGAAATCCATTCGCTATATATTTCAAGGTAAGGAACAACTGAAATTAGAGATGTCGATGAATTTCCAAGTCGCGCAATTGTTCAATGGACAGTCTAATCCTAAAACACATATTGAACAATGTGTGAGACAGTGGCAAGTTGCAGAAATACCATCTCCGGGTTTAGGCTAAACCCGGACTGTCCATAAGACTCTCTGGTTTTATGGATCTAAGTCTGTGGGAGATCCATAAGACTCTCTGGTTTTGAATGTTCACTCAAAATTTTTGTCCTTTTTCCAAATTTTGTGTTTACAGACATTCTCGCACTGTACCCTTTAGTATCCTGTAAGAATCATCTGAGTTCGCACCCTACTACGTAACCCAGTGCGAGATGTTCTCACCCTACCTGTGTCCAGCCTGTGAACTCCACTGATGTTCACACTCCACCCTATATCTAGGCTGCGAACCCATTTGAAATTTTTGTTTGGAATTAGGATTTCCTATCTTTTGATGTCCAGTTTTGTTATGATCAACTGGATTGAGCTTTTGGATCCTATATTGATTTGCTTACAATCTGCTTGACATCCTTTGAGTTTTTTTTAGCCACTTTTGCTTTGTTTGGTTTTGAAGGATTAGTCTCTTTCTTTGAGTGTCTTTCAATTACAAAGCGTGTGTTTTCTTTAGAATTGTTTAGGGAAAGATCAGATTTCTTCTGAATAGTTCGCTTTAAA
>SNQJ01S0250662.1:0-12853 GCA_010110895.2 Picea sitchensis
GTATTAAAAAAAACATATAGACCCTTCAAAATAGGGTCAACTATGCATCCATAGTGTTACCCAAAACATGGCAAGTACTAATCTTTCCTTACAATCCACTTATTTATATCTTCCTTCATACAAGGCAACCCTATAACACATTCAATTCATGCACTCAAGCATATATATACATATATATATCATGCATGTGCATCACTTGCACATTTTTATATCATTCATATACATTTGTTGAATCTTAATATCAACCTTTCTTGATGAGATCTTACAATCATTCCCATGACAAGTATCACAGGTCTGTAAATAAATATGTTGCTCTCTTTCATGTGGAAACAATAAGAAAGATATCCCTCTTGCACATTTTCCATAAAAGAATCCCATATTTTAGGAATCACTTAGGTAATCACACATTACCCAGGGTAGAAAATACCCAATTATGTTCCCTTTCATTCCTTTAACCATCCTTCTCTAGATGTTATCTGATCTAGTGATCTTTTGGGAATACCTAAGCACTCATTTTACCATATTTTGGGTCAACACCTTATTGATCCTTTTTTTTAGCTTCATAAGGTTGTAAGAAATAACATCATCAAAATTCTCATTCATGATGTTAACTTTTCTTGTTTTTATAAGATCCTTAATAACCCAAAATGACCCATCAACACACTATATTTTGCAGCTAATAATAGAATGCTCTAAGTATATATGCATGTTAAACACATGCTCTATAATTTCCATATGCATTGGAAACATATCCATCTTATAATAATAAAGGTTCTTAATAAGCACACCATTAATTTATGGGACCCCTCAATCCCAAGTAAATGAATCATTTATTCTCTTAAAATCCATTTACTCTGCTTAAATGGATACCCCAACAATTGGTTTCTTTTACTATAGGTCAAATAAGTTGACCTCGAAAAATTTCCAACAATCCTCCAAACATGAGGAGTTATTTATACATTCATCAAATTTGACAGGGATATATCAATCCATACTCATAGACAACATTACATATTAATTAATAAATCCAACTCATCCATTTTCTGGACTCATGGAGACCTATAACAAGATTTTGTTTCTTCTTCCATTTTACATTCAGATTCAACCATTAATGTATGTCAACATATTCAAGCCCCAGTAGGAGTCTTTCTAATTCCAACAAGTCAATGGAATTACTGTTTTTCTATTAGCATGCCTTAGCGTGATTAAATTTATGTTGGATTTATTAAGGAAAATTCCATGACTTTTTGATGTAAGGAATTTTGGAAACAATAGTTAATTTACAATCCCTCTTTTAAGAAGTTTGTGAAGCTAATAATTTTTTTTTAAGGAATAAAACACTTTCCAACAGGCTCATCTTAGCCTTAGTATACCATTCTTGTGATTGTTCTCTAGCCTTCAATCCTAGTGTTTGAAGCTCAATTATGATACCATTTTGTAACAAACCCAACCCCCTAACCCTTCCTTAGGCTGGTGGGGTATCAAAATTTCATCTTCCTCACATTAAATCCTTTCTCAAAATGAATCCCATAGATGGAATCTTTTGATCGAGATCTTTCTAACGACTGTCACCATGCTCAAAACAGATCTCATAATCAAAAGTTATGACCCTTTTAACTTTTTTCAAGTCTTTTTTCACCTACCTCCATGCGGCTCCACATCACCCGTACCATCCAATGTGGATGGACATATCAATAAATTTCACCCTTCAACATGGAACAAATTGGCCACTAACTGAAAAACATGTTGCATAATCATGATGAGACTTAAGAGTGGTTCTATGCCTAATTGTGCACCTAGATCTTGTGGATCCCCACAACCAACAAAACCAAAACCTTCTCGGTGGTTGGTTATCCGGTGGTCTAATCCTTGAGACCATACCCCAATCGGGACACACACCCACCAAGTGCCTCAACCCCATCAGGCACCATACCCCACTGGGCATCAGACCCCCAAGGTAAGCCATAAGCACTCATTCCTCGAATGCCCGATCTAATGATCTAGCTAGCATCAATGACACATGGTCCTGATGTGGCATGAAACCCAACATGACACATCATAACCTGAACGAAAAACACATTGATGTGGCACAATGACATGGCATGACATGTCATCACATCCTCCGGCCTCATAAAAAAAAAATTATTATCCTATACATGTGGCACATTATCCTTCAAAACATGTGGATTACCCCTAGCTCAACATGTGGGATGACATGGAACTACATGTCATCACAGAGCATAAGGATCCTCCCCACTCAGGTGTAGACACTTGTCCTCATCTTGTTGGCTCAACTATGTGACCTTGACGTCATTGACACATGCCCCAGTCTTCCTCCCACTCATACAATCACAAAGGAAAGGGTCAGAACCATTCCCAAGAACCTTTCCCAATCGACACCAAGATTTAATGAGGCCATTCCAACTGAAGTGTCTGGGCCTCCGATTTTTCAGTGACCCGGTTGATCGGGGATTTATCCCCCGATTCCTAATCTCCGATGGCAATCTGGAAGTGGGGGTTTATCCTTCCCTCCAATCTAACGGCTATAATTTTTCCTCAATTTACACAGGGGTTTCAATGGATAACAAGTAAGGAATAGATAGTGGAACCATGTCTAACTAGGATATGGTGGTTCCTTCGAGGGCTGGTTATAACACTTAGCCAAATATTCAGTCCTTTAGTGGATGGTCGAGATCAATCCTCTGCTTCAAATCAACGATTCTGGTTTGCCCTAGATTACACAGGGGTTTTGAATGAGTTAAGTACTGGATCCGAACTTAGTAGTCCCACAGTCTTTTGTTGTGTCTTTCTACATGGTTATTTCATCTTTTCTTCCATGAGTTTTCTCATCCAAAATCACAGGTTTTAATACTAATGCTTTTAGGCATCTAGGTTAAGATATATTTCCAGGAAAACAACCTTGGACTCATACTAAAACTTAGGCTATTCAACCTTGCCCTCTTGATATTCAATAATTGTTAACAAGGGGCTTGTACACTCACGTAAAACTCAACTAGATGAAATTTTGAGAGAAAGAGAGTAGGGAACTAAGGGAATTACAGTATTCCTTGAAAGCACATGCTCAATAATAAACCTCAGACATTCCCCACATGGGTCTCCTGTTTTTCACTGAGATATAACTTTTCCTTTACAAGTTGTTTGTAATTAAACTCCCAAGGGGAAAACAACTAGAAATCAATTATTGTGCATATAGGAAGTAGAATACACACATCCATTCATTCATTGAATCTCAATTATCTGAGGTATAATAACCTATAAATTATATACTATGCAATCATAGGCTACTAATTGTATATTTATTTCATTCCTTTCATAGTGACTTAGTCAGTCATACAATTTGATACAAACTGCATTATTACACATCTCTTACAAATCCCAGTGATTACATAAAGGGAAACTTATGCAAGCATAGCATGTTTATACAATTTGCAATATAATGGAGGGTACACGGGAGATTTATATGTTTGTAAATTAATTTCCCAATCAACTTATCGTGAGTGAAGGCCTTTGCACCCAACCATAGGATCATATTATTTATCTCTCTTCATTCTGGACACCCCCATGCCAATCCATGATACCATTAGGGAAGACTTGCAGGTTCTCAGAGCATTTTGGAAAGTGAAGGCCGCTCTCCTTCACACAACCATTGGTAGAAAACACTTACACCCACCTAGCCCCAGAGCCTCCTCAAGGTTTATAATATTCCTTCCCAACATCAAGTTCATCTCCTCCTCAACTCAGGTCATGTTTTCACTCTATCCACATAAAAATTCCTTTATTTGATTCTCATCTATCATATCTCGCATGTGCTCTTCTTCTGTTGCACAAGCTCTCCTCTTGCAAGCCCAGACCAGAAATGTGCCAACCAATATTTCTAAACACACACTCATGTGTCTTCTTCTCCCTCCTTTTTCCCACACATCCCTCATCCACCCATCATTTTCCTCCCATGCAGCCAGGCGGTCCATGAATTCCCATGGATGTACCTTGCATTCATTCCATGCATTTACATTGGGAGTAATTCTCAACTACCCAAATGTTCCCTTATTTAATATTTAACTTCAGCTGCAATCCATAGGTAATAAGTGTTATTTCCTCCACATCAATTTAAAAAAGTGGCTTGGGATCCCTTGACATAATGAACCCCTCTATCTTTCCTCTAGTGGCATCATGGCTAGTACTCAAGGCTTCACCCATCAATCATTTGGTTGGATTTTGTATCACACCTTTACATAGTTTACAAGCCATAGTATGGAAATATTATCTTCTTGATGAGATAATCATCATTAATCATAATTAATTATAAATTAATTCAGGGGGTTAAAAATGGGGTGTTACATTAAGAACTACTCTAGATCTACATGGAACAAGAGTAGGAATGTTATAAATGTTGCATCACAATCATCTAACTCTGTAACTCTTACTAAAAATGAAATAGGAGGCTTATTAGAGGATATGACAACTAACATTTTACACTCATTGGCCATGTAGATGGACACATTGTAGATAAAGAGGAAGAAATAAGAAGAAGAAAAATCTCTAGCTAGTTTTTGTCCCAAATACACAAAAAAACATACTAGAAATGAATGTCCACTTAACACTATAGAAAATTATTCCATTTGTGAAGAGAAACATTCAACTAAAAAATTTACTTTCCATGTATCAAGGATAATTATCAAGGATCTGAGGAGAATGCGGAGCCACTATACTTTATCAATCAAAGAAGGCACGGATTATCTCGACCATTCCAATGAGGTATGCCTTATTCTCATCCTCAATGCGTTTTTGGGTATAAAACATAGATGCATACTCAAACTTGTTATCATCCTAATATGTAAAATCAATAGTAGTATTAGAACCATCCCCAACCATTCCAACCTTCATTTGAACCATTCACATCTCAACCTCCAATGCAAAACTACTAGTGGACTAACCCTCCATAGGGATGGACACCACTAAACAAAAAATAACAAGAATTAATCCCACCTACACCACAATAGACCAATGCTTCAACAATAAATAATCAATAAATTCCAAAGAAACCCCAATTAACTACCAACCAACACCCAATCCAAGCAACAAGCAGGTCAAACAAGTGTAAAACAACAAGAATACTTAGCAAACCTACTCTATGGATCTTCAAGGGATCAATATAATATTAGGGAAGGTATCCCCTCCTCTCATTGCAGATCCTATGGATGATAAAATATCTGAGGAAGAGGAATTTCCTCCAAAAGAACAACCTATCCTTGAACCAACCTCACCTTATCCTAAAAGGCTAGAAACTAAAAATAATTACACCTCCTTAGAAAATGACCTCTTAGGAGAGCTCAAATACTTATGTGTCAATATTCCTCTCCTCCGGACTATTAATGATTCTCCTATATAAAAAAATATTCATCAAAGAAGAATGCATTAAGGATCCAGGAAGAAAGAGGAAATATTCTCGTATAGTCAATGTGATATGTGATATTCCAACTTGTAAGTCTTATTCTAGGAAAAAAAATTGTCCCTAAATAATTAGATCCAAGAATCCCTATTGCATATGTCTATATCAACAAAAACCTCATTCAAAATACCTTGATATACCTAGGGGAATACATCAATGTTATGAAAAAGGAAACTATGCTTTTAGGCTAAACCTTTAAGAACTATGGTCACACAAATCTACTATACTCCAGCTAGTAGATAGATTAATTGTAAATCCTAAAGGAGTCTTAGAGGATGTAATGGTGTCTATTGATTCATGATACCATCTAATATATGTTATAATGATTCAAACCAAATATAAGCTAAATGGGTACCCCCTCATTTTGAGGAATACCTTGGCTAGCTATAAAAAAATGTATATATCATCTATAGGGAAGGAAATATGGCCATCACAAATGGTCAATCCAAAACTAAACTTGTCCTATACCCCCCCACCAAACCTCTCATTGAAACATAAATACTTATGTGGGTAGGAAAAGAAGAAGGGTAGGAAACATTTCAAACAATTATACACCCTCTCCTTACCATAGAAATGGTCTTGGCCATGAAAATTAGACGAGGACACTTTTATTTCAAATTACAGGAAACATATTTACCTTAGATCTATACAAATTGAAGAATATAACAGCCAAGGGAATCAAGGACAATGTAAATTTCTGATAATTTAAAATAATTTTCTTGGAAAGATTTACTCATTGCTGATATTGAGCAAGTTGTAGTCAAAACAATGGAAACTTTCCCTTCTAAAACTCTAAAAATTGGCATTAATTTTACTGTTGTCCAAGAGAAACAATTGCTAGTTATCCTTAAAAATCAAACAACAACATTTTCTTGGGATTACTAGGATATGAAAGGAATTCATCTAAACATTTGTACTCACCACATCTACATCAAGAATGAATTTACACCCATTAGACAATCTCAAAGAAGAATGACCCTACCTTGAAAGATATAGTTAAGGGAGAATTACAAAAACCTTTAGATGTAAGATTCATTACCCAATATTTGATAGTGGATGGGTTTCACCCCTAGTTATAGTTCCCAAGAAAACTGTAAAATGGAGGGTGTGTGCATATTACCAAGAACTCAACAAATCCACAAGGAAAGAGCACTTCCCCTTACCTTTCATTGATCAAGTGTTGGATGCCTTAGCAAGTAAAAAATAATTTTCATTTTTAGACGGGTTTAGTGGACACAAAAAAATATATATCAACCCTCAGGATCAAGATAAAACTACCTTTACTTTCCCCTAGGGCACATTTGCTTACACGTTCCTTCCCTTTGGCCTTTGCAATGCTGCTACAAATTTCCAAAGAGTTGTACTTATCATATTCTCAGATATATATTCCATGAAACTATAGGGATCTACATGGATGATTTTAACCCCTATGGAAATTTGTTTCAAGAGGCCTTGATCAATCTTGAAAATGTGCTAAATTTTTTAAGGAAGTGAACCTATCATTGAGCCATGAAAATTGAAACATGATCATGAGTGAAGGGAGTGTCATAGGTCACTATATCTCCTCTAGAGGGATTAAATTTGACCAAGATAAGGTAAAAATAATCAAGTACCTACCTAGACCCCAAAAATAGAAATGTGTAAGAAGTTTTATTGGCATGCATGGTACTACATGAGGTTTATCAAATATTTTAGCAAACTAACCTCCCCCTTGTTCAGACTGTTATCCAACGGCATTGAATTCTATTAGTTAGAAGAATGCCAAACAATATTTGAAAATATTAAATAAAAATTATCTCAACCCCTATATTGTAAGGTCCTAAGTGGAATATCCCATTCCACATTCATACATATGAATTTGAAAAATCATCGAGGGTAATTCTAGGACAACACGAACGTAAGACCCCCTTCGTAATTTACTTTATCAGAAAAAATTTATTTATAGTTGAATTGAATTATATTGTCATTGGTAAAGAATTCCTTGCAATCATATACACATTAACAAGTTTAGACACTATGCCACTAGATAACTAGTTTTTGTGCATACAGACCATGTTGCCATCAAATATTTAATGAACAAAGTTGGTATCGATGGAAAAATAATTAGGTGGATTTTTTTTGCTGCAAGAATTTGATCTAACAATCCTTGACAAGTTGGGAAAATAGAATGTTGTTTTATATTATCTATAAATACTAACATATATTGAAGATAATGAGGTTATTGATGACAACTTTCCTTATGAGAATATCTTTGCAATATCCATAGACACCCCCTAGTTTGCTGACATATCCAACTACTTAGCTACATAGAGGTTTCCCGAACACTTTTATTATAAAGAGTACTATAAAATTATTAGGAAAAGTTCCACCCATACATGGTTCAAGGGTTATTTGTTCAATCTTGGACCATACTATATTCTCAGAAGATGTATCAAGTACGATGAAGTACATCACATCCTCCATGCATTCCATGATGAGCCTTTTGGAGGCCATTATGTTGCAAATATGACAACTTACAAGATCCTACAAACATGATACTATTGGCCTACTCTACATAAGGATGATGAGAAGTATGTATCCCATTGTGATAAGTGTTGAAGGATATAAAAACCAACACAGAGATATGAGATGCCATTGCAACCCCAAGTATCATTTGAACCCTTTAACAAATGGGTTCTGGACTTTGTAGGGCCATTGACCCTCCTTCAAATCAAAAGAATCACATCCTAGTGTGCACTAATTAGTTGAAAAAGTGGGCATAGGTAAATGCCATGAATAATGCAAGTGAAGAAAGGGTAACACAATGATAGATTAGGCCCCCTAATTCACCTCTAATATCATTTAAAATATTAAGCAATTGAAAAAGATATGACATAAAAATATGCTACCTACCATATTCAAACAAATGGATCAGAATAAGTGACCTATAGAGAATTGGAAAAAATTCTTATAATATAGTCAGATTGCATAGGAAAGATTAGGAAAATAGACTGGTTGAATCTATATGGGAATACAATACAACTTGGAATACCACCATCGGGTTCACATCCTATGAGTTGGTATATGGGAAGAAGGTAATGCTTCCCATTGAATTTTTTATAGACACCCTTAAAACAACCTCTATCTTAAATATGGACACATTATCAACTAAACAATAAATGATACAATAGCTAATTTCCTTAGATGAATATATACAACAAAACTTGTTTCACATTGATGTAGTACAACAAAGAAAAACATGGCATGATAAGGTCATCAGGTCTAGGATTTCAAATATATTGGGCCCTTCTCTATGATTCCAGATTCAAATATTTTAATGGAAATATAAAGATTGGATGGTTGATTCCATACCAAATATAAACATGCTATGATAATGGCTTAGTCAAAATCATAACCATAGATGAAGAAAGGATATCTCTCTTGGTCAATGGTTGCATGCTCAAAATCTATAAGAAACCAATGACAATAGAGTATTTCAAAATCCTACTTCAAATTCAACAATTGAATGTGGTTGGTAGCAATAATGCCCCTAACCCACTCTAATATTCAAGGCCTATTGAAAAAATAGAAGAAAAGAAAAGAAAAGAAAAGAAAAAAAAACAAAACAAAAAAGAGGAATAAAATTCTTTGGTGAAAACCTCACTAAGGAACCAAGGATAGGTATCTGATTAAAAACATCCTAGGAATAAACCTTATCCCTTAAATAAACCATCACCCATGTCGAAAACCTTTATAGACATCATGGGACGAGACACTGGTGAAAACCAACAAATGGCACCAAAACCCCGAGAAAAAAGAAAAAAAGAGAGAAAAAATTATAACTCACCTTTTAGTGATTTTAGGTGAAAAAAAAATGAATAAAAATCAACCACATATAAGAGAAGGACAACCTATAAACACTTTTCACTATGCATGTTACAGGTTCTTCATGGTTCTCCAATATACATGCTCTAGGCTATAAAGTTGTGAAAGATGCAATCCAAGTAGGAACCTAGATAAACAACACAACAAGGTATCAACCTATAGGTGCATTCCTTTACTCTTAATGAAAGAAGAAAATATAGTACCATCATCATCAACTCCATATTCAAATATAGCATCAACATCATCTTTCATATCATGAACAACAACAACATCAACATTAGCATAAGCTCTATATTCAAATATAGTACCAATTTCATAAACATTAGCATCAACTCCATCTTCAAATACATCACTATCATCATCATTCATATCAACAAATACATCATCATTAACATAAAATACAACATCATCAACAATAAAGAAAGATATGGCACTAGTACATTAGGGTCAAATTCCGACGACGTGTTCGTAGAAATTGTCACTTTATATTGTTGAGAGATCGACAAACATCAGACCCCCTCAAACTTCGTTTCACATGACGTATGTTTTCCGATGACACATATATCGTCTTTGTTGTGACATTTCATGCAAACACGTGTCTTATCAAACTTCACTATCCAAGCCCACTATGGATGTCGCTACAATGACACCGATACATCTCACTTATGATGCCACAGACCGTCGGTCTTCCGACATGTATGCTATATCAACGATGTCTCACCTGCAATGTTGACGCCCAAACAACAACACTAGGCACATTGGATGGTCTAGGGAAGGTAATGTCAGTATTTCGACATCTACACTATATCTTTGATGTTGACGCCATGACAACGATGCTAGGCACGTCGGACTGTCGACGGAAGGTACATCGGTATTTTGATGTCTACGATGTATCAACGACGTTTCACCTGCGATGTTGACGCCATGAAAGCGATGCTAGGATTGTCGGACAACCGATGGAATATGGTGTCATCCTTCCGACATGGATGTAATATCAATGATGTCTCACCTGTGACATTCACACCATGATAGCGATGCTAGGAATGTCGGAGACCGATGGAAGGTAATGTCAGTCTTCCAACGTGTATGCTATATCAGTGATGCTAGGGACGTCGGAAGAGCAACGACCTGTAGGTGTTTTAAAAAAAAATCACAAAATTGATGAGCCTCCTTTCTGTAACACCACTACTATGACCAAGAAAATGTATATGCAAGCACAAAAAAATTGTTATGTGTTGTTCTCTCCATGTATCCATGTGGCCCCTCAATTGATGATTGTCACGCATTTCGGGAAACACACGTGTAGGAATTTTAACACTCCATTTTCCTCCAAAATGAATTCCAATGATCCATGTGGCCTTATGGCCAAATCCCCATCAATGACTTACATGATTTTGGAGGAAAAATGTATACAGAGTTTAATTTAACCATGAGCCTCCAAAACAAAAACCAGAAAAATTACAATGTACATGGTAGCCTTTGGATATATTCAGAGATGTTTGAACTATGTTACAAAACTGGCTTATAAGATCTAAAATGTTTTTAATCACCCTTGGTGGTATTGGGCCATGGGGAAAATAAGTACACAATCCAAATGCACAAAAAACTAAGCATAATTCATTCAAACCATAAATGTTAGATACACTGCCAATCAATTTTATGTTCTTTTGGATGGTCTAAGGCTCTGAAGCGAAATCATACTAGGATGACCAACACCACTAGAATCCCAAAAGACACAACCTCATTCGCCTTTACATTCTTTAAGGCCCATTTGGAAATTGCACTAAGTTCCTTTAATATGGAATCAAAATGGTTCTCCATGCCTCCCATCACTATCATAGACTCAAGTTCTGATGTATAATTTATCTTTTTCATTACACCAATTTCATTTTCAAAAATGTTCCTAGCATGATACAATACCAAATCACTTTTGTTAAGCTTGAGAGAGTGACTACTTCCAAAATGATGCAAGATTCATCCCCTTTGTAGATTGTATCAAATACTCTATTATATGTATTTCACTAACGATGATTCCAAGAGAAATAATGTTGGTTTAGCCACCCATTATCAAGGTAACACCTTCCTTTGCAAGTTCTTCTTTAATATGGAATAAAAATGGCTCTCCATGCCTCCCATCACTATCATAGACTCAAGCTATGATGTATACTTTAACTTTTTCATTATACCAATTTCATTTTCAAATATGATCCTAGCAAGATACAATACCAAATCACCTTTGTTAAGCTTGAGAGGAGTGACTACTTCCAAAATGATGCAAGATTCATCCCCTTTGCAGATTGTATCAAATACTCTATTATATGTGTTTCACTAACAATGCTTCCAAGAGAAATAATGTTGGTTTAGCCACCCATTATCAAGGTAACACCTTCATTTGCAATTTCTTCTAAAGCTAGTCAAGACTCAACAATCCTCCAGTCTCTAGTATGAAAAATGTATCCATATTCACATCTAAGAACCAACCCACAACAATATGGAATTGATTGAGTAACCCAAATAAGTTCTATTTGAAATCACCTTGCTCTAAAATCCTCTAATTTTAAATATTTTATGTGTGTGTTTGCATTGGAATATTGAACCCCTATGACCATCCTCTAATCAATTCCATTTTGAATGATGAATATAAATTGTAGTACATGAATCCATTGTCTGAATAACTTTGGAAATCAATAAAAAAATTGGCATATGTCAGATGAAGTTGGTAAATAAAGGTTATCAAAGGACCAAGACCTAAGGTGAACATTTGGATTTACAACATCTAGCTCCTACCTAGGGATGCTGCTTTTTTGAAAAGCATTAAGAACCACAGACCTGTGCCTTTTCTCCTCAAGCATGGAGTCATTTTAATCCTGAAACCAACCTCTCATGTTTCATTTCTTCAAAAACAATAAAAAATTATTGTAAACCCTAAATTGCTCGAGAGTGAGATTATTATGTACAAAATTTAGCTATCCTACCTCTAGTCATTAAAACAAAATAGACTAAAGAATTCATAAAGCCAATGAAGACAAGAAAATATCTTATAGATCCCATGAGATTTACCCCGGTGCTTCATTATTTACCAGAATAAAGAAATGTTGTGTTAATATTATGGTAGTTGCGAGAGGTATTTACCCCCATATGTGAACCTGACGAGAATAGAAGACTCCGGAAAGCAAGAGAAACCCTAATGAGTTGGATAATAAGTCTAGAAGCCTTGTCGGCTCAAGAAGAAAATTTATATTAGGCTATTAGCCTCCAAGAGAAGAAGTCGGCCATAATTAATAATAATATACTGAACATACACATACCCAGAAGGAGAAGTCGGCCCCAGTAAAATGGCAGGATTACTATAAATACAGAGCGCTAGTCTTTCATTTGACACATCTCAGAATTGTAGTTTTCCCAGTTGGTGCGCACTGCAGTTGTAGCTGGTGCGCAGGTTTGGAGGAGGGTTGCAGGTGCAGCTGCAGCAGCAGCAAGTTTCAGTATTTGGCTTGGATATCTCTTGGCTAGGGTTTG
>SNQJ01S0250663.1:0-12853 GCA_010110895.2 Picea sitchensis
AAGACTTGGGTTTACTTCTTGAAATCAAAATATTAAGTGTTTGGAAAATTGAAGGAATTCAAAACCTTGATAGAGAATCTCTTTGAAAGAAATATCAAGATACTCAGGTCAGATAATGGAGGAGAATACACCTCAAAAGAGTTTGTAATCTTTTGCAGAGATGTTTGGATTAAGAGGGATCTCACCACTCCCTACAATCCTCAACAAAATTGTGTAGAAGAGAGAAACAATAGAACTATAATGGAAGAAATGAAGACTATGATCCACGATCAAGATCTTCCAATGAAGTTATGGGAAGAAGCAACAATAACAGAAGTATATGTACAAAACAGATTATCACATACTGCACTTGGGTTCAAAACCCCCGAAGAGATTTTCTCCAGAAAGAAGCCAGAAGTAAGCCATCTCAATATATTTGGTTGTCCAGTGTTTGTACACATTCCGAAAGAAAGAAGAAGCAAGATGGACCCTTCAAGAAAGAAGGGAATATTTGTTGGATACTATGAGGTCTCAAAGTCCTTCATAATTTATATACCAGGTTACCATGATATTGACATCAGTAGAGATGTAACCTTTGATGAATATGCGGCACTCAATAAATCAAGGAGATGTCATCTTGAAGAAGTATATGAAGAAGAACTTGTAGCTCCCATAGTTGCAGAACCAGTGAGGTATGTCACATATTCCCATAATGATGAGATTCAAGAAGATCATGATATGATATAATCTCAAGAACCTCCTTAGATGACGATCTCCCACAAGATAAAGCTATCTTTGGAAAGGGAACTTATTCAAGATGGAGAGAAGTGTGGTGCCCCAAAAGGAACCATGAGACAAGTCAAGAAACCTAAGCCATTCTCCAGTTATATGGATTTGATGTGTGATCTCATAGAGAAGGAGCCTACTTGCTTTGCTACATGAGAGACAAGTCAAGAAACCTGGGCCATTCTCCAAATATATGGATTTGATGTGTGATTCATAGAGAAGGAGCCTACTGAGCTTTGAAAACCATTCAAAAGTGGAAGAATGGGTAGACTCGCGGACAAAAAGAATACCAATCATTCTATAAAGAATCATATGGGAAATAGTTCCAAACCAAGAACAAAGATGGTATCTTCCAAATGGTTATACAAGATAAAACATGTTAAGCATGGAAGCATTGGAAAACATAAAGAAAGATTTGTAGTCTGTGGATTTTCCCAAAAGGAAGGAATTGATTGGTGAAGACATTTGCTCATGCAGCTGTGATACACTTCTATCGTAACCACTATATCCCTATGCCTAAGATGAAGTGGAAGTTACACCGTGTTTTGATGTGAAATAATCTCTTAAATGGTGTTGTTGAAGAAGAAGTGTACATAAACAACCCCAAGGGTTTGAAGTTGAAGACAAAAGACTAAGGTTGTGTTGAAGAGTTCTATATGGTCCTGCAATGCACTCCAATTCCTCTAACATCTTCATATATTAAATAATATCTCATTAGAAATATCTTATTGATTTCGAGATTTTTCATCCAGCTTAGCCGATCTACCATTATCTCCTTCTGCTGTCTTTTCTTTCTCGGAATATTCAAATCCATTGACGCTTGTCGCCCTAGTTGTATCATTCGTAGTGCCTTTTTTTCAAGAACCTACCATTCTTCATCCTTCATATGGTTGTTGATTCTTTGCTATTCCACCCAACGGTAGGGTAGATCATTCCATATAAATAATCTTACATCTCAGATCTTCTCCATAACCTAGGTTTTGGCCATTAAATTCTTCAAATTCTAAACTTTCCATCTTCTCCGCCATGTCTCACTGTCCTAAGCCCTATTTTCCTCAGAGTTACCTTTTGTTCTATACCGCTTGTTAGAAAAAACAGGATTGCAGAGCAATAAAATAAAAATAAATATGGAAATAAAACACATAAGATAATAATACAATAGAGACATATATACATGGTTCACCCAGTTAGGGCTACATTCAATTAGAAATTGCCGTGTCCTTCCTTTTATTATCCAACAAATGAAGGGATACAACCTACAACACAATCTGCTGTAACTTCCTCTCTCTTTCTCTCTCATGGTCTCCTCTCTCAAAATGTGCATTGACTGTACAAACATGCATAGCCACAATACATTTCCCTTCATAAAATAGGGTTTCTTCAGGCAAAACCTTAGCATAATCCCTACCTTCATATCTCATGTAATCTTATAATGAATAACCCATACTATGAAATTACAATATACATTTACAAGGAAAGTTTTTCTTCATGTTCTGGCCAGTTCCCCCGGATTCCCAAAGCAGGGGGGATGAGCCCTGACCTCGAAGGAGAGAACATCCCCCTGACATGCCTTCACCTGCATGGAGAAGTTTACAGTATTCTCGAGTGTGCAATCTTCATGAGGTATAAATAGGGTTGAAAACAAATACCTCTGAAACATGAATATAATCAACTCCACAACCAACATGGAGCATTGCAAGGAAATCCTCCCAAAGGAGGTGCAGGAGGAATATTGCATCACTCATCCACACATTGTATATCATTCAAAGTGGGTATTGGGAAAGAATCTAAAAAAATGAACTGGTGGAAATTGAATTACTTCTTTCACTAGCACAAGAACATGGGGTCCAACAAATACAATTTTTTGGTGACTTTCTATTGGTCATCAAATGTATTATAAAGGAAGATAAAATCATAAACTTCACCTTATAGCCCCTATGATGATATACATGATGTTTATAAATGTTCTCATATATCCTGCAGTATACGAGTAGAGAATGGATCCAAGTGGATATCGGTAGCCACCCACCTCTTCCATTAACTCATAACAATTCCCTATCTTGGCAATTTTTCTACGCTAAGTCTTGAACTTCCAACGCATTTTTGAGTCCCTCCTAACAATGTGTTTTGGCCATATGATAGATTAGTGTTTCCATAGGCATTCCTTAATCTTCAACTAAAATTGTATTATTCCCATTGATATCTTTCCAAAGATGTTATTGTGTGCCCCAAATGGATTTTGTATGTGGAAGTTGTAGCCTTGGGAAGTTGACATATCAACCAGACCCTGAGTTTGCACCATTTTCCACTTCCATCTCCTAGGGTTAGGGTTTTGGATATTTGTGGTTTTCCTCCTTAGGGTTTAGTGATTTCTATGTTAAAAGGCCACTTCATCCTCTTGCAATTGGTTTTCTTGCAATGATCATAGTCAACACCTCTCTTCATAGATAAGCTACACCATTCTAACTAATTTGTATTTCTTTGTATTTCACAATCTTTTCATATTTCATTAATTCAAAAAAATTGGTTCTCATTGTATCACTATGCCCTCTGCAATATTTTTATGTATTTGTTTCCTGCCTCATATTCATTCCTTTCATTATGTTCTCTATACATTCCAAATCATGTAAAGGAACAACATAGCAAACAATATTTCCAAAGCTATATTGGATATGGACCAGGCTATATGTATCACTTCCATCCTACATGATGGTCACTCTATAGATATTACACATGCACCTTGGGTATAAAGAAATATTGCTAATTATTAGGACTCGAGATTACAACTTTATTTTTTTAATGATGAATCTGTTTTTTGTCACCTTTTGAAAAAATAAATAGAATGTTGATATATGTAATTGTTTATGTAATTTTCGTGGACAATAGCTTGTTGTTTCTAGTAAAATAAAGGCAAGTAGGAAAATAGATTTTTCTCTAAAGGACCGTTGAGCAACTTTTTGAATGCCAGGTGACATATGAATTTGTAATTTTGCTTACTATAAATAAATTATGATTTTTTTTCTTTGGGAAAAATAATTCAAGAGCACGTCACAATTTTCACTTTCAACAAAAATTTATAAATTCAAATGTTAAAAACATTCTTTTTAAGACATTACAACAAGATAGGAAAATTCTTTTTCTAAATCCCATTCCATAGAAACGTCACCCTTCCAACTCTTCCAACATTTTTATAAGTCAAAATTTCAATGCTCTAAACATCATTATTTAGACATTACAACATGATACAAAATCAACAGTTTTGCAAAATTTCATCCTACATTATTTTGAACTGAGGTTTTGGTGGATGCTTTTAGTGTTAATGTATGGTCCAAAATTTTCCAAAAAGCATCCACCAAAACCTCTTGAAATAGAAGAAGGTGTTTTATTAAAGGTTTTGTCTTAACTTTTGAGGATGGTTTTGTTGGACTATGATTGTCGCTAGACCAAAACCCGCATGCATTAATCTATGCCACAATCATTAGAGTTAGGATCCACGAGAGGGTTAACCCATGTCGTGAAACTCACAAGAAGCATTGAACCCATTGTCCAACAATATCCCCAAAATGTAAGGCTCCGCAAGCTCTTGTTGACCGTGGATTGTCATTAGACCAAAACTCACAGGCATTAGTTGATGCCAGGAGCATCGCCATCAAAGCCGCAAGTGGAAGACAACTCAGCGTACTAGCGTGAATTTTGAAGTGATTTTTGAATTTAAGAATGGAATGTCACGCAAATATCTTGAAAATATTGTAATTAAAGAACTTCTTTAATGCTAAGAGGATGAACCATCGCTTGAGATCAATGGAGATTGTATTCTCTTTAATCTAGTATATGGCAGTACAGAGCATGAAGTTACATTTGTCTATATGTCTACATCAACATTCTATTGTAATGAATCCTTAGTAGTTGAAAGATTTTAACTTGATAGGATAGCACTAAGGTAGTCGGAGGGAAAATCTCTAGGATCCCTCTTGTATAAATATGTGTTTTGTTTCCCAAATGAGGTTGTTGTAGTTTAGTTGAAAGTTGTTGAAGGTTATTGTTGAGAGTTGCTGTTGTTGTTAGGATTTGTTGAGAGCTGTTGAAGAGCATTGTATGAGCCCATGTACATATCCTTTGAATGAATATAATAGAGAAGCTGCTGATCCCAAATGTTTGGTATTGTTGTTATTGTGTTTATCTGAATGAATGGTAGGCTTTTTGCTTAATTGTAATTCTTTGTCATTGCTTGTTCTTATGTTATGAACACATGTTGAATGTATGAACATGTGAGGATTAGATAAGTTTTAATTGTTTCTCTCTTGAGCCCTGGTAAGTAATGAGTGCATAGTGTTCCAAGGTGCGCTACCGGAGCAGAGTTTATTTCACTCGTAAGCTTAAAATAGATAACGGAAGCTTTGTGTTCAAAGTGCATATTGTCCTAAGGTGTGTGTTGATAGACTATTTCGACTCGTAATATCGTAAGAGATAATATGAATCTTTGTATGCAAGGTGCATACCGGGTCCACAAGGAGTGCATTGACAGAGCCTATTTTGACTCGTGGCTCGATGAATAACTCAATTTTACTTGCAGAAGAGTGTAAAGAGTTGTTGCAAGGTGTGCAAAGTTGCTCACAAAGAAGTTGAGTTGTGGAAGAAGACTTGTTGCAAGGTGTGCACAGAGTCAAAATTCAAATAAGTGTCAAAGAAACGCTCTGAGGAGTTAGAGGTTCGAGGAAGAATAAGTCAAGAGGTAGCTTAGAATTCTTCAATAGGGAGGAGCCCTTTAAGATTTAGTAAATTAATGAGAAATATTTGTTCGTGGAGTAAAGTTTAGACTATCTAAACCATCGATCCGAGATTTGGTAACGATGTTAGCTAAGTGGAGTCCTTCACACTTTGTGGTTAAGTAGTTTTGTATGTTTGAAGAACATGGATCACGAGGTCCCAACCCGGTGAAGTGATCCTAGTTGTTGGTCGCAGTGAGGGTACGTGGCGAAGATTAGTGTACTTTAGAGGAGAAGCACTACAACAAAACGTTTGTGTGGAGTGAGCCAAAAATCCCGAAGGCCAAAGTAGCAAAGTATATTGGGACCGGCTGACCGAGGGGACACGTGTCATCATATCGCATGATCTAGAAGTGTGCATCCGAGAAAAAAGGGTTTAGGTGCGCTGAAAAGCCGCCGGGCTCAATTCACGGAAGAGAGCCACCTGCAATACAGCCCATGGTATTATGAGAGAAGAGTCTAGCATAGGAGCTAACGCTCACTAGTTGGTGTTACCAAAGGCACCAAAAAACAATTGTGCGGGTAATTTGAACCTGCAAGTAACATCAAAGGGACCTATGTAATTTGTTCCAGGGTCTACTAGAGGCCCAAAAAGCCAATTCGTCTTTAGTACTTGAAGATCCTTGATGGGTAGTTCGTGCAACCCTAAGGAGAGAGGGGGGTTTCATCATTAATCTCTGCCACAATCGCAAGAGTAAGGATATACAAGAGGGGGTTAACCCATGTCCTGAAACTCATGGGAAGTGATAAACCTAATGTCCAACAATCTCCCCCAGTTAACGCGGTCGTGAGTTTCAAACTTGAGATCTATCGCTTTGTTACCATTTTTTGGACTATGATTATCGTTAGACTAGAACCTGTAGGCATTATTCTTTGTCACAATATCCAAAGTTAGGATCATGAGAGGGGGTTAACCCATGTCCCGAAACTTGTGGGAAGTGGTGAACCTAATATCCAACATTTTGAACTCGAGACATGTCACTGACACGATTTGTTGGACTATGATTATCATTAGACCAAAACCAACATGTGCTAATCTCTGCCACAATCACTAGAGATAGGATCCGCGAGAGAGGGTTAACCCATGTGGGGAAACTCACAGGAAGTGTTGAACCTAATGTCCAATAGGTTTTTCCTAGTTGGTAGAGGTATTTGTTAAAGTTTGTTCTAGGTGAACCAAAATAGATATAATGATGCACCAATGTGCCACATACAAAAATAAACCACCATATAAAACCAATACAATCATCCAATGTGTATTATTAAAATCAATGCACTAGTGTGCTTAATCAAAATAGATGTACCACTTTTGGTCATGTTGTTGAGCCACATCACTTTTTGTTGTACACAAGGTATTGGTGCTCCCATATTTTATTTGGTTCCTCCCTAGGGGTGTAAGGGGGATTGAAGGGCCCGACTCGTTAGAGTAATAGCGTAGGTGTGGTGGTCATTTAATGTAAGGTGGATTGGGTCCACTATGTTTTTTATTAATAAAGTCTCAATTGAAGCCATTTAAACATTGAATAAATGTCATGTGGCCTCATTAAAGAAGGCCGGGTCCACTAGGTAGTTACCATGGTTACGCTTAGGGTTCTAGCTAGCCATAAAAGGGACGGAGTCCCCCATATGGAGAAGTTGAGTATTTTACTGGGAGTTTCCGGCCATTGGAGGTTTCCAAGAGGCAAGTGAACAAGAGCATATCCTCCCATAAAAGGATCGTGAGCTTGTCTCTTGGGCAAAAAATATTTTTCAGATTTTTATGAGAAAAGTAGGGTCATGACATTGAGATCCATTCCCATAGATTTTTTTGTAGAATTTGAAGAAACAAAGTGTAGATATGCGTTCTTCTTGAAAAAATATTCATTTTGAAAAGAAAATCATTCAAATCGGAGTTCATGAAGTGAAGATATCCTTGGATTTAAAATCAATTATTCTAAGGATTTTTCAATGAAGGGTACACATATTACAAAACATGTATATTTTGACAAAGTGCCCAATTTGCACCGGACCTATACCCACTCTTGATAAAGGATTTATGAGGCTTCAATTTGGTATATTATAAGTTATACTTTTGCTCCATATTTAGAGCATTATATCACTTGCAAATTTCAACCCTAAAAACCTTAGCAAAACCAAATAATGGCAATGTTGAGAAAATACCATGGGGGCAATTGAATGGTAATATTAAGAACCTTGTGTGATTTTTAAGAAATTTTGCAAAAAGGTATGGAGGTTCTGGTACTTTTGCAAATATGAAGAAGGGATTCCAAGAATGTTAAGAACATTATATCATTGGCAAGACGTGTCCTTTCATTAGTGAATTCTATAACCAAGACATATATGCCTGGTGGGGTTTAGGGGATGATTGTGATGATCGGTACAAGAATAGTTGTCATTTCTATGAATACAACTACTTTCACCTTATATTTTATGTCTCTAATCCACCTTATGCAAAGAACATGATTGAGGGAAGTTAGGTGCCAATTATGACTACTAATGTTCAACTTTCATACTCTATAGTGGAAATTCCTCCCGCATCCACATCCAATCTTCAATGGCTATGTGGTTGATCTTTTGGACATTGATGGTTTTATTTATTTGGATCCACATGATCATGGTGGATATATGGAGCATGTTACTCAACCATTCATCGATCTTAGGAGTTGTTACTTGTGATTTTGCATGAGCACCTAGACATGGGACTTGGGTTTACATAATGAAGCTCTTCGAATACTATATTGGTGGATAACACTTGTACATGGGACTCTAGTTCCCTGGAGTATTTCAAAATTGCAATTAGCACCCATACATGAAATCCTAAGCATGAAACATTTATCTTAGGATCCCATACTCTATACTCCATATTTAGCATGAAACATTTATCTTCCAAAACTTGAATTTCCCTCCTTTCTTGAATAAGAGTGTCCATAACCAAATTTTTTTGGGATATACATTGATGTTCATTCTCATGAACCTTGGTGGTCACTGAGAAAATTGATGTTTCTTTATTATTTATGAACTCCTTGTGACTGCAAATCATGTTATGTAACTCCTAAACTTCCCTATAGTCCATTTCAAAAACTCCCTTTGTTACCCAATCAAAAGAAGAAGAATAAGTACCCAAGGGAGAAAAACCAAAGAACCAACCCAAAATTTCCTTAGAATTGTCACGAAAAACCAAGGTGTAATACCAACCTAAGAAAATTGCACCATGGGAGATAGAGAAAGGTGATTGAGGGTGGCCAACATGCAAATTCAAAATCAAACAAAGCCTCCAACCAAATACAATATAAATGGTACCCAATACCCCAAACACCCAAAACCATACCACAGAGCACCAAACAAGATTCCTAAAAAGCACTGTGAGTGGAAGAGGAAGACCACTTAAAGCCTTAGCAACCTAACAAAACACCCAAAGAAATAGCTTGAAATGATAAAACACTCTTACCCAAATGAAAACATGGACCAAATTAGGCCACCACCATGAGATCTATCCAAAAAAAACCACCTACATATTGATCCATTATCCCACATGAATTATGAGATAAACCAATGTGAGCTTCAAATATCATCCATGAGTAATGGTTGGCATGTGTCGGCCTATAGTAAACGTGATGCCCTTCGCTTCATAACTTGAAATATAGTTTGGCTAGACATGTGTTGGTTAGTAAATTTGTAACGTTTATTTATGGTTGATAGGCCATGGATAGACTTAGGGAATTGATTGAAAATATAAAGCCACGATTTTTAAAGGTCCCTTCTTGAACCGAATGGTCTCTTTTTGAATTCTTGTTATGAGAGATACCAACTCACTATTAGAGGGTGTATTCTTAGAATTCATAAATTTAATAATTATGCTTAAAATCACCAATGGAGATCAAAGTCCCCACTCTATATACATTTATCAATAATAATCATTCAAGAAGAGCATATGCTTCTGCCTAATTATTTTTTGTTGTACCTAAACCCAACATATAAGTCAATTCATGTTTTCCCACAATATTAAGAATTATTCCACCCACTCTTTCTAGCCCTAGGTTTAAGTTTGGTAATGTGGTTTATTTTCTAAAGTTCTCATGCTTTGAAGTCTTCCTCACTTAGTCTTATCTACCACAAAACAAGATGATTTGGCTTGTGAATGATTGATTTTGGATTAAAAAATGAATCCATCAGAAAGTTTGAAAGCCATGCTCTCTCATCATCATCGCTGTCAAGCCAATGTAACTCGTGACCCTTCTTACCCTTGATGTTGATGATACCAGTAGACTCTTTCTTTTGCATAAATTGACCTTTGATTATCTAATTCCTATTAAAACACATCATTACTATGTGCCAACTAGAGTTTTCAGTTAATGAATTTGGGAAAAGTTTGACACACTCTTCTCAGAACATATTTTTTTTCAAAGACACCCTGTAGCATTTATTCCAGAGGGTGAACATATACTTCCATGGGTCTAATGTTTTCATTTGGTTGTTGATCCTTATGAATGTTGTTTGCCAAGCCTGTTTAAGAAATTAAAGGTATTTTTTGAAATTCTCTCCTTAAAATTATGAGCAAATTTTGAAGCATGCAGCGTTAAAATGACAAGATAAAATACTTTAGTTGTTTACTTCTTGTTAATTTATAACCCAACAACAGTTTTAAAAGAAAAGTTCAGGTTTGTATTACTAATGGAACTCATTAGAAGAGATTTGATGTAGTCTAATTCCAGATTTATTAAGCGAATGATACTGATATGTTACTTGTTGTGTCCCTTCTTCTAAAAGACATATCATTTCAGGGTTCTCTTCTTCTACAAGACAGAGTTGCAAAAGTGGAAAATGAAACGATGAGTAGAAACCATTAAGAGCACCCAGACGAAGCATTTCAGGGTGCCCTTCTACTACAAGACGAAGCTGCAAAAGGGGAAAATACAATATGGAGTAAAAACCATCAAGAGCGCATAACTGAAGATAAGGAGTATGAACCTCCGTTTTTCCTCATACTTTAATACCCCGAGGGATTTTGCATGCAATGTCTAGCTAGACAATGCAGGGACAATAGTTGGACACCACAATCAACAAACATAATGAAACATACAATAGGACAAACATAGGACATAAGCATTAAACATTTATGAACTAATGCTAGCATCAAAGCTAGCATTAATCCACCTCAAACCATGTAATATAGATATATCTTCCAATTCACTAACTTTGAAACTAAAAATTTCATCAAAATTGATCCTCGCCTCAATATGAGGCCAAATAAGACCCGAAATAAAAAAGTTAGGATACAAAATGAAATGTGAGCAAGAATATTGTATGGGTCCTTAAAAACTTTGGCTAAAATGCTTTGTTTGCATTGGTTTGCATGCATAGTTTGGAAAACTGATTACAAATAGTCCCTTAGCCTGAAGGACATGGACTAATAAAGAGGTGGAGTTTGTTAGTGCAATGTTTTGTTATATAATACTTTGGAGATGATGCACCTAGGTGATGTTATTATTGGATAGAGGATGTAAACTCAATTACCTCTTTATTTTTTTTCCATTCTCTCAAAAAGAAAAACTAAAAAGGCATGTAGACTGCGAAATTGAGTGTGCTAAGAAAAGGGATTAAGTTTGTGGTAACCCTTAGATCTGTCCTGATCGATAGCACCATATACAACATCAAGGATAACATCTAATCCTTAGCTAATGAGGACAACGAGAGAATTATATAGGACTACGCGGTAATCTTTAGAGGAGTCAACTTGCCTCCAAGGAGTAGTATTAGCAAGGAAGAACACCAAGCGATCAAGAACCTTAGAAGCAACGCTAAACTAGTGATCCCGATGGTCGAAAAAGGTGGGGCTACTGTAATTATGAACCATGATGATTACAACAAGAAAGTGATTGAGCACCTCACATAGAGCAGTAGCTATAGAAAGGTAACAAGCAACCCAATATCAAGAATAACAAAAGATGTTAGAAAGGTTATAAAATGTTCTAGCCTTGATACCATAACCAAAAAATGATTGCTTTCTAGTTATGAAATAACCCCAAGGATCTATGGTCTACCTAAAATCCATAAAGATGACATTCTATTCATACTGATTGTCAACACAATTGGTTCCCCCACTTACGAATTAGCCAAACTTGTGGCGAAGATTCAAGGTCCCCTAGTAGGCCATATAAACTCATTTGTTAAAGACTCCAATAAGAATTATCAAGAATAAGAGAATAGGTCCATATAATATCCTCATCAATTTTGATATTGTTTCCCTCTTTACTAAGATACCCCTTAATGAAGTTGTGCACGTTGTCAAGGATGCCACCGACCTTAAAATAGATAAGTTAGGAGAAGTTTGTCTTAGATCTACATTTTTATTAGCTTTCAAGGAGAATTTTATGAGCAAGCCAATGGTGTAGCAATGGGGTCTCCTCTGTCCCCCATAGTAGCTAACCTCTTTATAGAAAAAATTGAGAGAAAATATCTAAGTGACACATACCCCCTGAAGCCAACGAGATGGAAGATATATGTTGATGACACAATGTGATATGATCTCATGGGAGAGAAGAACTCAACAAATTTTTCCAGCACCTTAATGGTCTCTCATAAGACATTAAGTTCACCATGGAATTAGAGGAGAATGTGTTGGTTGTGGAGCCTGATTATCTTCCTGATTCAGAGGTCTTTTGTTTTCAGTCGTGTTTATACCCCATGAAGACTTTACACCCTAGAAGAATGTACACTCTTCCATGCGGGGGTGGGAAGAGGGGGGTTACCCCCTCTGCGGGCCCCCAACGGGGGTTCGGGGGCGAAGCCCTCGAAGGAAAAATTGCCTTGTAAATGTATATTTTAATTTCATTGTAAATCTGGACCGTTCATTATAAGGTCGCAGATCTAACGATAGAAATTATGTTAGGGTTTTTTTCCCTAGAAGGCAACCCTCTTTTATGAGGAAAATGTATTGCGGCTATGCATTATGGCGGATATTGTATTATGAGATAGGAGAATGTGAGCGAAAGAAGAGGAAGTTACAGCGGGTTTGTTGTAGGTTGTATCCCTTCATTTGCTGGATAATAATAAAGGAAGGACCTGGAAATTTCTCTGGTGGACGTAGCCCACACTGGGTGAACCACGTAAATCTGTGTCTCATTATATTGTGTATCTTCTGTGTTTTGTTTCCGCATTTATTTTATTTTATTGCTCCACGGTCTTGCTTTTCTAACAACTGGTATCAGAGCGAAAGGTAACTCGTAGGAAAGGAGGGTTCCTGGTTCGAGTGGGAGCAATGTCGGAAGATGGAAAGTTTAGGGTCGAAAAATTTAACGGCCAAAACTACCAGTTATGGAAGA
>SNQJ01S0250665.1:0-12853 GCA_010110895.2 Picea sitchensis
TTATTAAGAAGTTACAAGTTCAAATTTAAAGAGGATAGGGTATGTATACTTTTACAAACTTTATCAATCAAATCGGTGGATTGAGAGACATCCCTTGTCCCACAAACAAAAGAGTCTCATACACCAATATAGTATAAGTATAACTTAACCATAACCTAAAATAAATTATTATTATTATAAACATAAAAAAGTTCACTTGATTCGTGACATGTGCTTGTTAGATACCATCACTAAGTTCGCTTAGGTCAAGACATGTGCTAGTAAATAAGCATAAGTTCCCTAGTTTCATTACTCTCGGAGGAGGCAAAGAAAACACGTTTTGACGATGGACTTTGAAAACAAGATCCACCTGTTAATCACGTGATGCTACTTATGAATGTCAAATGTAATTATGCATATATATTAATAAATTGAATCATATTCTATTGATAAGTATATTTTATTTAAAAATTAATGTAAAGTTTTTGATAGTGTAAAATTTAAGAGAACAATTACACTTAAATGAAATAGATGGCTTTAATATTTGATGTTTAAAAAACCAGTTTACAATACTCATAAATGTTGGAATTATTGTTATAGTTTGTTGATATTACATTAGGATTTTGAAATGCAATTATATTATTGTGTGTAAAGAAGAGTACTTCCACATGTTTATGAGTCTTGGGTTGTTATTTGTTTCTTTACATTTAAGGAAAATGAACTTTTATCCAATTAAAAACATTTTGAGGTCATATTTCAATATGAAAAGATGGTTTCACATTTTAAATAGTGTTGAAGATAATGTTTAATTTCTATTATAAGTGCTCATAGGAGACTCTTAGGGTATCAACAAATTTTTATTAGAGTGTTTGCAACATAATTTAGGGTTAGTGAGTGTTCTCATAATTTAGGGTTATTGAGAATTAGCCTTAGATGATTAGAATTAGAATTAGTTGCATATGATCTGTAGCAATTTCCATTTGTATAGAAATCAAAAGGCTATATATTAATGTATTAGTTGTTCATTAAAGATATGAGAAATAGAGAAGGAATGAGAAGGAAGAATCTCAAGCATTGAGATCTTTGATGTTTTGCTTCAATCTTTGTATTGTTTGTTGTGTTTTCTCACTATAATTGTTTATAATTCTACATTTGGTATCATAGCAGTAGTGAGTAAGATTAAATTTGTTTGTGAAGCTTGTGCAGATTGAAGCTATTGGCAGGAGTGCTGGAAATTTTAAAGAAATGGCCAATATGGTCTTAATCTTTGAAGGTGAACATTATGGTTTCTGAAGCATTAGAATGAAAACCTTGTTTTTTTCATAGGAATTGTGAGATTTGGTGGAAAATGGTTATACAGAATGAGCAGATGCTCAAGTTATTATTGGCTTGACCCAAGTCCAAAGAGATCAATTAAGGGAAAATAATAAAAAAAAGAGTCAAAAGCTATTTTTTTCATCCAACAAGGAGTGCATGATTCTATTTTTTTGAGACTTGTCGCAACAACGAAATCAAAGGAGGCATGGGATGTGCTACAACAAACATATCAAGGGATATATAAGGTAAAATTTGTTAAATTGCAATCTCTTAGAAGATAATTTGAAACTTGTTGCATGTAGAATTCTAAATGCAAGATTTTTTCACTAGAGTTATGGGAATAGTGAATCAAATTAGATCTTATGGAGAAGATTTAATTGATCAAAAAAATTTTGAGAAAATTTTAAGAAGTATTCTTGCAAAATTTTATGCTATTGTTGTTGTTGAAGAAGAATATAAAGATTTAACTTAATTGTTTGTGAATCGGCTTATGGGATATCTTCTATCTCATGAGAAAAGGATGAATAGACCCGTTGGAAAATATTTTGAGCTTGAGATTTTCAAGCAAAAGCCAAATTTTCAGAGATAGAATTCATGAAGTTGAGAATTTTTCCCATGCAGAAGTTTTGAACACTTGTGGACAAGGAAGAAGACAAGCAAATAAAGTTCGAGGAAGAGTTTTTAATGAAAATAATGTTCGACAACACAGGCATTCCAACAAAGGATGAACACCTTCAATAACCACTCACATAACCAGATCAAATATCAACACAACGATGTTTTCATGTGGTAAAACCCTTACGGGGAAACATCCACAACCCCAACCAATGCAACCACTTGGAGTAGTTTATTAATGCAAAAGAAAAAGATTACAGAGAGATTTTACAAGAGAGTTTCTCATAATCGATCATCGACAAATGACCCTCCATGTTATTTAAATAGAGATCATGGACCAATCAGGTGTTATCCATGGATCAATGGCCGTTAAGATCGAGGAGAGTATTAACCATCGGATCACTCTATGTTGAGAACATATTGTGACCATCATATTTCTTAACTACAAATGCATACTAATGCATACTAAAGAAACACACTAAGAAACACACTAAGAAACACACTTTTACCTAATGACACATTAGACCAAGTAGATCTTAACTAACTCCCAAGTGTCTAAATATCCTAACATCCCCCCTTAAGAACAACTTGGGATATGATTGAAGGATTTACAATGGTGACACAATAGGAGAAGGAAGGAGGAATTAGAGCCTATCCCCCCTTAATGACAACTTCCTGAACTCCTAACATAGATCGAAGTTTGGAAAACTTCGCTTCTGTAAGAGACTTTGTGAAAATTTATGCAACTTGATCTTTTGTAGGGAAAAATAGCACTTCAATAACTTGATCATGAATGAGCTTTCTGATGAAGTGCATGTGTAGCTCGATGTGTTTTCTATGTTGATGTTGAACTGGGTCTTTGGCAAGCTTGATGGCACTCTAATTGTCGCACCAAAGGCTAGTCGGATGCTGCTACTGGAATCCAAACTCTGAAAGGATCTGTTGAAGCCACAAGGCTTCTTGACTTGCATTTACCATTGCTCGATACTCTGCTTCTATTGAAGAAAGTGCAATAGCCTGTTGTTTCTTACAGGCCCAAGTGACAGGTCCTGAACCAAGGCCGAAAACATAACTTGCAGTAGACTTTCGATCATCACGGTCATCGGCCCAATCTGAATCAATGAAACCAACCAATAAAGGAGTCCCCCCTGAACTATAATGTATCCCAGACTGAACTGTACCACGGACATAACGAAGTATCCTTTTATCTGCTTTCCAATGGCTTTCATGGGGTGTTTTCATATATCAGGCAACAGGACCAACAACAAAGGAAAGATCAGAATGGGTATGATTCAAGTATAAGAGGCTACCAAGTAACTGATGGTACAGGGTGGCGTCAACTTTGGGAGAAGTAAAAGTGGCAGAAATATTGACTCTAGACTGGAAGGGAGAAGGGCCTGGTTTATAATCGTCCATGTGAAAGTGATGAAGAAGGTCACAGGCATACTTAGACCGGGAAAGAAAAATTCCTTCATTGGTTTGCAAAACTTGGAGGCCAAGGAAATAGTGCAAAAAGCCTAATTCTCTCATTTCAAATTTCTTTTTAAGGCTGGTTTTCACATGGTTTAAAATTTTTGAGTCACTACCAATAAGGATAAGGTCATCAACATAAAGGACAAGGATTATGAGATGGCTTTCTACTTTCTTGGTATAGACATTAGGATCAGAATGACATCTAGAGAATCCAATGACAATAAGAAAGTTTTCCATTTTGGCATACCAAGATCGGGGAGCTTGCTTGAGACCATAAAGAGATTTCTTAAGGAGACCAACAGGGCTAGAGTCATTCTAGACATAGTTGGGAGGTTGTTTTATGTAGATTTCTTCTTGCAAATCTTCGTGCAAGAAGGCAGATTTAACATCCATCTGATGGACCTCCCATTTATGTGAGGCAGGAAGGGCAAGAACAAGTTGGATGGAAATAATTTTGGCTACAGGGGAAAAGGTTTCATTATAGTCAATTCCTTTAAAACGAGAAAATCCTTTGGCAACTAACTGAGCCTTGTGTCTTTCAACACTTCCATCTTATGCATACTTAGTTCTATAGACCCATTTACATCTGACAATTTTTCTTCCTTTTGGAAGAGGTACAAGATCTCAAGTATCATTTTCCATTAAAGAATAATACTCTTCATTCATTGTTGTATCCCAATCTGGATGACCTAAAGCTTCTGCAAATGTCTATGGATCATGCGTTTCTGAAACCTAGACCAAAAGAGAAGAGGCTCATTGGAACTATGAACGTGTCGAACGTTGATTTGAAGGATCACTGACAATATCACTAGTTGCTTCTCATGTTGAATGGACCCATCTAGGAAGAGGTGGAGTTGGTGTTGGTTCAGGTTCAAAGGACTCATCTAGAGGAAGGTGAGTAGGCAGAGGTGGATTTTCATCCTCACTGTCATCATCTGAAGAAGAAATCAGAACATAAGAAGGCACAAACACCGAAGATGGCTCGCATGCCGAAGAAGGAACAACTGCCGAATTAGTCACGCAAGCCAAAGAAGGCACAAATGTCGAATTAGGCTCGCAGGCCAAAGAAGGCACAAACGTCGAATTAGGCTCGCAGGCCAAGATATTTTCATCAAATTTAACATCTCTTCTAATAATAATTTCATTACAATGTGGTTGAAGAAGTCTGTAACCTTTGACATCTTTATAATAACCAACAAATATATACTTCTCGCTTTTAGGCTGCAATGCTTTCCTTTTATCACCAGGAATGTGAGCCCATGCTATACTGCCAAACACATGGAAGTGGCTTACATCTGGTTTAATTTTAGTCCAAGCTTCTTCCGGTGTTATATTTTTAAGAGCCTTTGTGGTAGTGTGATTTACTATGTAATTAGCACAGTTGATTGCTTCTGCCCAATACTTTAGACTTAATCCCTTAGATTTGATCATACAATTAGCCATTTCTTTTAAGGTACGGTTCTTTCTCTTAGCAACACCATTTTGTTGTGGTGTATATGGAACAGTGTGTTGCATTTGGATGCCTTATGTAGTGCAATAACTTGTAAAATTATTGTTCACATATTCACCCCCATTATCTATTCTTAACCTTTGAATTTGATGTCTAGATAGATTTCATACAAGGGCCTTGTAGGCCAAAAATTTGTTAGAAACTTCGCTCTTAAGTTTTAAGAAGTAAACCCAAGTACGTCTGGAAAAGTCATCAATGAAAGTTAAGAAACACTTGCACCTAGAAAAAGAAGGAGAAGAAAGTGGACCACACAAATCACTGTGAACAAGCTGCAAAGGGCTCGAGGCATGCCAAGAGGCACGTTTTTCAAAATTGTCTCGATGATGTTTGCCAAGAACACAACTGGCACAAACACCATCTTTGCATGAAACAAGAAGAATACAAATCACCATCTATTGATTACATAGTTGCTGCAATGAGCAATAGTTTAGATGACCAAACCGCTCATGCCAAAGTTTTCTCAAATCATCATTATGAGCAATGAAAACTGATGAAAAAGATGATGACCCAAAGTTGTCAAACTTGTACAGCCTGTTAATATCCTCAGCAATTCCAATTGCAAGAATATGCTTAGGATATTTTAGATCCTTGATTACAACTTGGTGAGTTGAAAACTCTACGGTTTTACCTTCACCGGAATGAGTGATTCGATATACTGATAGAAGGTTACAAGAAATACTTGGAACACATAATACATTATTGAAATGACCATTTTCTACTTGAATTGTTTGAGATTATTCAACACTGAGAGATCTATCATCACCAACAAATATTTTCTTGGTGTTAGATTCATTTAGAGCAGAAAATATGTCTCTATCCTTAGCCATGTGATAAGGTACTCCAGAATCAATAAGCCACACATCAAAAGTAGAAGTAGAAGTTGTATTGAAGGAGAAACTAGAAGTTGAAAGTGCATGTCCATGAGAAGAAGAAGAAGAAGTAGAATCAATACTGATGTTTTGCTTCTTCATCGATGCTTCTAAAGATGTCATCTTCTTGAAACATTTGGACTCATCATGACCATCTTTATCACAAAAGTTGCAATGTCTGTCAGTCTTCTTATTTTTATATTTTTTTCCTTTGTCTCCATTAGAGGCGGAAGAAGTCTAAGTGGGTTTGGGACTCTTATATTGCTTGTTGTTTTAGCGAGGATGTTTCTTGGGATTCTTGGGTTTATCTTTCTGATGGACAACTAAGGCTTTGTTGGAGGTACCTGCAGTGTTGATCACTCCAAGTTGTACTAGATTATCTTTATCTCTAATCAAAGCATCACAAAAGCTCTCAAGACTGGGTTTTTGATAAGCTGCCCCTAGAGCCTCTTGCATGGAATAAAAGGTAGATACAAACACAAAATATGCACTACCTAGCTTATAAAGAATAAGATAGATGCAACGATCTTCTTCTATCTTTATCTTACATTATTCACATAAAGTTCTGAGTGTTTTAAACTTAGATGGATAGTCTTCAATGCAAGAAAAATCACTTGGACTTAAAGTAAGTACTTGATTTTCTAATGGTTGTGCTTGAATAATATTGTGTTTACCAAACACAAATTCAATCTTTTCCCAAGATTCTTTGGGTTTATCAATTGATTGAAGGTGGAACCTTAAATCAGGAGAGATGGACATTCTGATTAATCCATGTGCTTCTTCATTCCTATTATCCCATTTGGATTTCTTATCAACATCAGTGGGTGTTTTTTCCTTTCTCAAGGTAATCCAGTACAATCCTTTACATCTTAATAAATCCTCCATATGGGATTTCCATTGGAAGTATTTGGTGCTAGTAAGTAAGAGATTACTTGTAGAATCCATATTAAATATGTAGATAATATGGATTTAGAAACTAAAACTGATGATTTGAATGGAAAGATCTCGAAAAGTTGTGTATTTTTAAAAAAAATGACACTAAAAACGGACTTCGGATGTGAGAGTTATGCCCTTTTTAAAAAAGGCATAAACAGTAACCAAAGGACCACGTGGCGGTGTAAGTTGCTTTATGAAGTGACCCACTTTTATAAAGAGAAGTGGGGATCACTTTTACAATGAAGTTACTTCATGTAAAATAAATAACTCTAAAATAAAATATTAAAACTACTTATAGTTATTCACTTTTATACTTGAAGTGCAATACACTTTACAATTTTAGCATCAATTTTTTTTTAAAAAGTAACAAAAGAGAGACTTGAACTCAAGAGCTCTTACTTAATAAGACAAATTTTAATCAAATGGTCTAGAAAAACATATTGTATTGTATCACAAGAGGATTGGAGTTGTTGTTGTTGTTGTTGCTACTAAAAAAAACCTCTTTTCACATAAGAAAAAAAATTCGCTTCTCGATGACAACAAGGGTTAGATCTCGGTTAGCTTACTCGGAAGATACACCTTTTCCTATATGTTTCTAGTTTTCTGAGATCGCATAGGGTGCGGGGCAAAGAGCATACACAGATCTAAAAGAGTAGCAACCCGGAAACAAATAATATCAAACCAAAATAATACTTTGCAAAAATTTTAAAAATGTGTATTCAAGCTTTATACCTCTGGATCTGACTGTAATGGTCGTATCTTGGGAAAACAGAAACCTTTTCGAGTGAAAAGAAAAATGTTCCTGACTGAAACGAGTGCTCCAGATGTAATGGAACAATCCTCTCAGCTTCACGATCTTGATCTACAACATGAGTGGGTATTCAAACAGGCTCTGATACCATGTTTGACAACACAAGTATTCCAACAGAGGACGAACACCTTTAGTAACCACTCACATAACCATATCAAATATCAATAGGATAATGTTTTCACGTGGTAAAACCCCTAGGGGGAAACATCCACAGCCCCATCCAACGTGACCACTTGGAGCAGTTTATTAATGCAAAAGAAAAAGATTACAGAGAGATTTTACAAGAGATTTTCTCACAATCGATCATTGGAAAATGACCCTCCATGCTCTTTAAATAGAGATCATGGAGCAATCGAGTGTTAAGCCATAGATCAATGGTCATTAAGATCGAGGAGAGTATGAGCTGTCAGATCACTCTATGTTGGGAACATATCGTGACCGTCGGATTTCCTAACTACAAATGCATACTAATTCATACTAAAGAAACACACTTTTATCTAACGACACATTAGACTAAGTAGATCTTAACTAACTCCTAAGTGTCTAAATATCCTAACACATAATAAAGGAAGGGGTATTGACACTAATGATGGAGGTAAAAAACTTGAAAAATCCAAAGTGCAATGTTTTTATTGTAAATGATTTGGCCATTATGAAAGTAGTTGTTGAAAGAAACAAAAACAACAATCTAATTTTTCTAAGGAAAAGGGAGATGTGGGAAATTTGTTTTTGGCTTGTGATTCAACTAACAAGGTTTCCAAGGAGGTGTGGCTTTTGGATAGTGGTTGCAACAACCACATTACTAGAAACAAAGATATCTTTTTCAAGATAGATGAATCTACAAAGTCTGAAGTACTCTTGGGAGATGACAACAATGGAAGTTAATGGTAAATGAACAATTGTAGTAAAAACAAAGCAAAGGAAAGTAAAACATATTAATGATGTGTTATATGTTCCTGATTTAGCACATAATTTATTGAGTGTGGGGCATCTTATTGAAAAGGGATATCTTTTTGTTTTTAATAACAGTGAATGCATCATATATGATAGAGAAAATCATAATCAGATTACAGCCAAAATTAACATATTGCAAAACACAATCTTTTCTTTCAATTTTTCTTATGAAGCAAATAGAGCATTAAAAGTTGTCTATGATGATGGTTCTTGGCTATGGCATATGAGGTATGGGAATCTAAATATAAAATAATTAAAATTACAACATAATACTCAAATCGTCAAAGGATTTTCTCTTATTGATTATGTTGATCACATTTGTGAAGGATGCATTATGGGCAAGCATCATAGAGACTCATTTCCAGTAGGTAAATCTTGGAGAGAAACAAAATCATTGGAGCTAGTACATGCAGATATATGTGGTCTCATGCAAACCTTGTCACTCAAAAAAAATAAGTATTTTATTATTATTATGGATGATTTAAGTAGAAGAACATGGGTGTATTTCAATAAAGAGAAATCTAATGCTCTTATTATTTTTCAATTACAATCTAAAGTTGTTGTTGATAAGTAAAGCGGTTATGTTTTAAAGACATTACCCACAGATAGAGGGGGATAATTTATTTCTAATGATTTTGATATTTATTGAAAAAAGAATGGCATATATAGGAAATTGACATTAGGCTATACTCCCCAACGGAATGGTGTGGTCGAACGAAGTAATCAGACAATTGTTGATATGGCTAGGAGCATGCATGAAGTAGAAGAAAACCCGGCCTTTCTCTTTTGAAATTCTTTGGTTGTATTGCTTATGCTCATTTTCTTGATAAAAAAGAAGAAAACTGGATCATAAAAGTGTGAAATGCATTTTTAATGTCTATTGTGAGGAGACAAAGCCGTATAGATTATATAATGCACAAACTGAAAGATTGTTGGTTAGTAATGATGTGTTTTTTGATGAAAAGGAAGAATGGTGGTGGAATCAAGTAGTGCAACAAGAATGTCCAAGAATTGTTATACAAGAAGATGAATCTTTTGTTTCTACAAATCCAACCAGTAGTCCAAGTACTACTACTACTACATTCACTCCATCATCTTCTTCAACTTAAAGTTTTGCCTTAAGTCCAAATCCTCCTCCAAGAAAGATAAAATCCTTAAATGAAATTTATGGATATTTTAACTTTGCTTTAATGTTTCAGATTGAAACAGATCCAAGATTCTTTGAAGATGCAACAAAACATGAAGCTTGATGCAAAGTTTTATGTTGGTTTTGTCACTTGGGTGAGCAAAAAAACAACACTTGCATGTCTAGATGGGCCTGATAGACAAGACATAAGTTTGTGAGTGGGTTAAACAAGCAAAACACATGTATAAACAAATAAATAAACTAAAACAACTAAGAAATAAAAGTTAGAAAACATTAGAAACTTAGAACCATAAAAATCAACCAATGACCAACATAATGCTACCAATTGATCATTAGATTAGTAGGAAAAACACCGTAGATAAAAATGAGGACTTATGAGTCCCCTCTTCCTCCTTGGGAGGGCTCTTGCGTTCCCTAATGGAGATCTCTTCTTACAATGGAAGAAAATGAAAAATGGTGAAGAACAAAAATTCATATTCCCTCAAGAGGTGAGTGGAATGGCCTATTGCAATGATGCTTGAAGGATCCTAAGATAAAAGAGGATTCTCAAGGGAGAATTCTAGCAACATAACAATACTATGAATATCTTCATTTCTTAGTACACCCGTGGCTCTTATTTATAGCATTTCTTCAAGGAAAAATGTAATTGGTTCTTGGTGTGAACAAGCAGCCTTTTAGGGAACTCTCTAGTCCTTGACCAACCCCCCATTTAGATTTCGCTCATATATGAAGGTCAAATCAGGTTGGGATCTTTTCCATAAGTGGTTTGGGGGGCGACAAGATCCATAAATGCATCGTTCATAGAAGTGCACAGCTTTTCTCATACACATTCGTGCACTTGGAGCATTGTGCGCTCTGAGGGCTTTGTTTGCTCGCGCACTGTGCGTGTGCTTCCTTTGGTGAATTTGCGCATGTCAATTTTTGCCCAATTTGTTATCCACATTTTTGGTTATCGAGATGATGACATGATAATGACATGGTGATGGAAGATCTAACTCTTCTTTAAGATCATTTTCATGAAGAAAGTTACACTTATCAGCTTCTCAAAATCACACTTTTAAAGATAGTACGCAGGCTGCATATATATTGTCCTGCGGAATGAAACACTGTTTCCTTGGTGCATTCGTCCCCGATGCCGTGAGGACTCCATATTATGTTAATGGTGGTCGCGAGGAAATGTTTCTTAAGGAAAATGGATAAAGTTCTCGATCCTTCTAGAAGGAATCTTCTAGAAGGATGAGTTTAAGTCCGAATGGTGGCAAATTAATGAATCTCAGGATATCTTAGAAGGATTGTTCTATCAAAGTAACTAAACAATCTTTTCTGTCTATTGAAGAGATAATTCATGGAATGAGTTAGTAGCAAAATTAGCAAGTAAGATATTGGAGAATTAGTGCCCTGTTGTATGGAGGAGTGATCTGCAGTAGCAATGACATTCCTGAGGTTATCACAAGTAGTGGAATTCTTCATGCATGATGAGCAAAATGTGTGTGTCGAAGCTAGAAGCCGTTGAAAGGATCGACATCAAGGCTCGAGTTGTATATTTCTCTTTCGGTTAATATGATACATGAATATGTCCCTTTCCATAATGATGATATCATCTTATTACATGATCCTTGATCACATGTATAAGATCTAGAATTTTGAATACTATTAATCTTTTTTAACGTAATTGGTTTGTGTTGTTGTTCCGATTGGACAACACTTAAAACTAATAACGAGCAGATCAACTTGTGGAGATAAGGAGAGATTTCATAAAGTAAGTGCATCATCCTTTTTCTCTTGTCCATTCAATATTTAGAACTAGGGAAAGTGATACATCCTGATTTGTTCAGAATCAGTGGATCGAGGAGGGAAATTAATCGTGTCTAGCACTCGCAATTTATCCTGTGAACAAAATTGAGCTAAATCATCCCTTAGTTATTTTGGTTTCTTGATTCTTTGTGGCCATTTGCTGCTATTACCTTTTTCTTCTGATTTATGCTTTTGTTGAGTCTCTGGATACCATACAGGTTATAATCATTTTGGATTGTCTTGATTTTAAATTTTTTCATATTTTCAGAATTTCATGCATGCTTATTAATGATCTGGAAATTGATTTTCGCCTGCATACATAGTCGGTCTTGAATCTGATCTACATAACTGAACTCATGAAATCTTATTTACCATACTTGTGTCCAGACTTGCACAACGGGGAAATTCTGAGTTTCTGCACCTTGCATACATAGTCCAGTGCGGAAAGTACGCAGTCTGCACTTAACTAGACTGCGGAAATCTTATTTGCCCGCACTGTGTCCAAGGCTTGCCTGCGGACAGTGTTTGAAATTTTTTTGAATTCAAGTTTTGATTTGACCAATAGCTCAGTAAGGTTGATTCCAGTCATTTTGACTTTTCATTTCACTGGTTTACATTATTTTTGCTTTATTTGCTTCCTGGATCTAATCTAGGATTTTTTAAGCTTGTTATTGCTTTGATTACTTGACTTTCATCCTTTAACCCTTGTCAGCATTTTTTCTTCTCTCTGATTTCTGGAGTTGAATATGATAGGTTGGTTAAAGGTCAGTGATTGAGTGGAAGTTAAGATTTTGGTGTTTCTTAGTTGATTGTTGTTTTCAAAAGAACAATTTTCGTTTATATTAAGAGACTCCTTGGTTTGTTTTGTGTTCTTACTATCATTGAAAGTTTTGGTTGGGGTTTTTATTGATTATTTGGTATTGGTGATTTGATTTTCTCTTCTTTGTCGTCAAAGTTCTTCTTGGAAAGTGAACCATTTGTTTTCTTTCAAGTCTTTTGTTTTTGATTTTATTGCAAACTTCGAAAATCAAAATTGTAGAATTTTAGAGCTTTGAAGTTTTGAAAAGGACATTTAGAAAAGTTTCATTGATACTTGATTATTTGCATCAACACCTAAAAGGAAATTGTGAATTGCATATGCATTGGAGTGTTTGCATTTAAGTTGGAAATCGTCTTCTCTCTCCCATAATTAGGATTCATTGAATGAAAAGATTATATTTTTTCATATCCTTGCATTGATTGGGTCAGAGTCACACATCATTAAGTTTCATTTCCGTTACCTGTGAGTAAACAACAACCATTAAAAAATTTGCGTAATAATAAAATTAATCTAGTAACTCTTTTCTAGGGCTTTTTACACCAACAAATAGTTAGGCTAGTGCTTTGGAGTAGGAAGAGAGACACACTCTCTAAAGTTCGAAAACACACAATAGTATCTTGAGAATAGG
>SNQJ01S0250667.1:0-12853 GCA_010110895.2 Picea sitchensis
GGCCCTACTATGATATCATGGGCTAGTAGGAAACAGAAGTCTGTTGCACTAAGCACTGCAGAAGCAGAGTATATTGCAGCTTGTGATGCTTGTACGAAAGCAGTATGGCTCTGTAAGTTGATTTATAGACTATTTGATCAGGTGTTGGATTCAACTATGATATATCGTGATAATCAGAGTTGTGTGAAGCTTTCAAAGAACCCCATGTGTTCCATGACAGGTCGAAGCACATTGAGATCAAGTATTATTTTATCCGTGATAAAGTCCAGAAGGGAGAAGTAATTCTCCACTGCATCTCCACCGATGAGCAGACAGCTGATATTTTGACGAAGCCTCTGTCCAAGATAAAGTTTGCATACTTGAGGGACAAGCTGGGACTTGTGGAGATAACTCCCTTGGTTGAAAGGGAGGTGGTGAATTCCTTGGTTAGGAGGGAGTGTTGATATATGGCATCATGGATAGTCAGTGTGTCGATGGACAGACACTATCCAGGTGGAGAATGGTCCAGGAAGAACAAATTGTTGATGGACTGACATTCTCCCTGTGGAGAATGGTTTGACAGATTGTTGATGTACCATGGAGAGCTATTCTCCTGGGGCATTGCCCGGACAGGTAGAATGGTCCAGGACAGTTATTCTCCTGGGGCTTTGCCCAGTTAGGTAGAATGGTCCATCTCCCTGAGTTCACAGTAGTGACCAGAGTGGGGAGATTGGTACAAGACAGACATTTTCCCAGAGTTCACAGTAGTGGCAAGAGGGGGGGGAAATGGTCCAGGACAGTCATTCTTCTAGGACGTATGTCCGAATTAGAAGAATGGTCCCTATAGCCCATAGCGTGGCTTTCGGCATCTAAGAGGACAATTATTCTTCTAGGACGTATGTCCGTATTAGAAGAATGGTCCTGGCACGGGAAAATTCAGAAAAGTATAACAGCAGCTACAGAAATGCTTACAGCACCAATTCTGCCATGTTCTGGGAGATGTATGGCCCTCCAAAACTCAGCCTAACATGCCACTATACGTCCCAACTATCTTGGCCACTTCTGGGTGTTATACGATTGCCTTAGTGCACCCTTCTGGGCCTCTGAACAACCCAGAAATCTTTGTTGTACTAGATGTTGTATAGTACGGCCATGTACAGCCTATTGAACAACATGTACGGCCATGAGAAGATGAGGAGTATCCCACTACCCACTCTCAGCAAAGTATGCCAGTCCTTGTTGTCCTTGCTCTGCTCAACTAGCCCTCAAGAGCTCCTGAAGTTGGTTGCTCTTTTCTGCTCAAACTCCTCAGCAAAACACAGTCACTCCCCTCAGTTCTAGCTCCCTCCTTCAGCTCACTTGCTCAGCTCACAAATGAGAGAATGGTTCATGTCCTCTCACCCTCAACCTCCTTTTATCTCCCTAGCATCCCCCCATTCTCCTTGAGATGTGTGCCCAACCTTGGGCCTCAATGGCTAAGATGGGGGTTGTTGGACCCCACTCTCCACTAAGTGGTGTGCACCCCTTTGGACAGGGACCCACACTCCACTAGCAGCCTCCATGAGGTGCGCCCTCTCTCCTTGGGCCCCACATTCCACTCAAAGATGAAAAATTGGCTGCAAGCCTAAGTTAGACTCAGGCTGAAATTTTAAGGTTGATCTGGGTCAATTTTAGGTGTCCATCAGCATGCCTAGGACACATAGGCCTATGTTGAGACACCTCATGAGCTAAAAAACTAACAGAGGCCCGCAGGTAGCAGATATGGAATGTCGAGAGCCCAATGCATAGCAAAGCCCCTCTATTTCACCACATTTCACCATTATCATCATTTCAACAGAGGAGCATCCACTACACCAGCTTGGCTCCTAGAGGACAACATGCTTTCTTCATGAGGTAACAATATGGTCTCATGGTAAGTGTCACTTTAGTATTTGAAGCATTTGAGGATGTTGCAAAGAGTCCTTTCTTGATTATCAAACGTTTGCTTGGAAATTATACCTTTTTCCTTATTTCACCTTCGTGGTTGACATGGTTTCTTAGTAAGTGGGTCACCCTCGGGAAAAGGGTTGCTACTGGGGGGTCTCCTTGAAGGGTCAATGTAGCATTCCCACTCATACTTACCACTTTCCACACTTCTTCCCCTCTGTTTCCTCATCTTTTGGGTTTTTGGGCTCATTGACCCCAAGAAGGGCTTGTACCTCATTTCAAATTTTCATGGGAAGAAGGGGTTGAAGGCCCAGAGGTGTTGTAGTTGGCAAAAGTTAAAAGCCATAAATTATCCTTCTAGATGCTCTCCCTAAGGTCCTGAGAGAAATGATACGCTTCTCCATAAAAATGAAGGACCTTTAAAAAAGAAAACAAAGAATTAATAAATGTCCTGCTTGATGGGGGAATGCATTTGCGATGTTCTTTAATTTCCAGTGCATATGGCACTCAATGTGTTCCTAACTTCAAGTGGCATTGCGGTGCTCTTTACTTTCCATTGCACATAGCACTCAATGTTCAGACCATAGTAAATGAAAGGCAATAAAGGGCTTGGAAAAATGTTGCATTGCAAACAAAGGATGCAGCACACCCTCCACAAAGGCACCCATAAATGAGGCAATATGAGCCCTTTATATGTCAAGAACCCCATGCCCAAAAGTCATACCCCCATCCACTTCATATTCATTACATGACCTAGAGAGGGTCTTCTTAGGAAACATTCCTTGACTTGGGGATTGTCTTACCCAATAGGGCACCATGACACCCCTCCCATACCTAAATTTGGTAAAACTTATAAGATCTTTGAGCATTTGTTTAATTTGAAAAGGGGGGATTTGATGCACATGTTTGGGTGGTTCTTGTATTAAATGTAGCTTACTTGGCATGATTCATGTGACTTGTGGACCCTCGAAGGGCATACCTGTTTGTCTTTGCAAGAGCTTGCCCACAAGATGGACGTTGGACCCCGCATGTGGAAGACCATGGATGATGAGTGTTGCACCTAGAGGATAGAGGACGTTGCCTTTGGAGGCTCCCTAGCATCACCAAAGGATGAAGTTGCACCCTTCTCCACTTGGACGTTGGCCTTTGGAGGCCTAGGTGATCCAGATGGATATCGGTGGCCACCCACCTTTCCCAACTAGCTCAAAACAGTTTTCTGACAATTTTGGAAATATACTATTTTTAGCAGTTTTAACTTCCGGGGCCATTTTGAGGGCCTAAATGAAGGTTTTTCAGGATCGAGCTCCTCATTGATAGTCGAAGGCATGATTGAGCCCCCAAAAAGAATCTCCTCGGCGATACCTTTCCAACTGGCTATCACAGGCCTAAAACGGAGATCGTATGCAAAAGTTACGACCCCGGGAAGTTGATGTACTAACTTACCCAAACGGAGCCCACATGACTCTTGGCGCTTCATCTCCTAGGGTTAGGTTTTTGGATGTCTAGGGTTTTTGGCATTCTTGCTTATTGTAACATGTGGAGAAAAGCTAGGAGTTAACCCTAGGGGTTAACTAACTCAACAAAAGAATAGACTGGGGGTATAAAAGAAAGAAAGGGCGCACTTCTAAGTCATTCTATATTATTATCATATTTTGCATTTGGGCTCTTGAGCATAAGCAGTTTTGAGACTAAAACCCTAGAGATCAACTCGATGGTGAAAGATTCCACCTTCCTTGATCCAAGTTTGGTCCCGGAGGTGCAACAATCCTCCCACACCATTCTACAGTGTTACAGAGGTCAAATCTATTGGCAGAAGAGTACTAGTGCGCACCCTAAGGGGGTTCCCAGTAGGAGGGCGCACCACCTTGTGGAGATCAGTTCGATCTGAAGTGAGGAGGCTTTTGGGCAAAGGAACATCTGGGTTTTCTTTGTATGGTCCAGGGCTTCATTTCTAGTATATTCAGGAGGAGGTTTTCCCAATAGATTATTTCCTAGAGATTGGCACTAGGGAAGAGAGGGGCGCACTGCAGAAGGAGGTTCTCATCATTTGGTGGCTCAGATCTTCATAGTTCATCTTGAGACTTCACCAGTGGGTTGCATTGCCCTGATCTATCATCTTAGTGATTTTTTTAGCAGTTGGACGTCTCTAGAGGGGAGGCCGAAATATTGGAGCTTTAGTCAACCAAGAGGGCGCAAACCAGTTGAGGGTTTGCTCATTTTGTAATGTCCCCCACCTCTTGATGAAGAGGTTTGGAGAGACTCAGTAGTCTAGTCATCCCCACTAGACTATAGTCTCATGCAGCATGAAGGAAAGTCAGCTAAACCCAATGTTATAATTTAAAGTTGACTGGAAAAGGTAAAAAGTAACTCACTGGAGGATTAGAGCACTTGAGGTTGAGTTAGGAGTTGAACCTAGGGGTTAACTTAACTCAACAGAGGAATAGAAAGAGGTATAAAGGAAAGCCTAGGGCGCACCTCTCAATCATCTTGGATTATTATGCATTTTTCTATTGGGCTCTTGAGCACACAGTTTTGAGGGTTTTGAGAATACAAACCCTAGAGAACAACTCGGTGGTGAAAGATTCTACCCATCTTGTTCCAAGCTTGGTCTCGAGGATGCAATACTCCTCCCACACCATTCTACAGCATTCACAGGTTCCATCACTCATCCAGGAGAGCAGCAGGTCGTACCCTTGAGGGTTTCCAGCAAGGGCGCGCATCATTCTTTGGAGAGGAGTTCGATCCAGAGGTCTGAGAGGGCTTTTGGAGATTTGAGCATTTGGGTTTTCTTTCCAGACCCTTTATCTAACATTCCAGTGATTTTTGGAGAGAGGTACTCCTCCTAGTTGATTTATTGCAGCATTGAGTCGATTTGGAGAGAAGGAGTACGATATTGAGATTCAGATCTGCCCAGTTTGGAGGGGTTATACTTCAGATATGTTCCTGAGACTTCACCTAGTGCCTTGCAGTGGCCCGATCTATCTTTCTATGAAGTTTCAGGGTATTTGGATGGGTCAATCATCAGGGCCGAAATATTGAGCTTGATAGTCTTCAGGAGGGCCCAGTCTTGATTAAGGATTCAGTAGTTTGGAGAAGCAGATCTTGGCATCTGGGCTTGAGACTTCAGGGAGGGCTTCTACTTGCCCCGATCTATCATTCTGTGGAGTTTGATGCTATTGGGAGGTCTCCTTCAGCTAGGCCAAAACACTGGGTCTTCACAGCCATCCAAGAGAGCATATCTGCAGCCAGGGGGATTTGGACTTGACCCTGGATTCTCCTTGTATTGATCTTCATTGTATATTCAGCCTTGGGGCTTGCATCTTCTTGCCGGGAGCATTTTGTAGCAGCTCATATTTTATCTATTGGAGTTATCTGACGTTATTCCAGATCTGCATCCTTTTTGTATCAGGTTCTTGCTTATTACATCAATAAAGTTCAGATCTTGTTGTTGGTTCCATATCTTGTGTTATCTTGTGTCTTCATTGCTTGTCTTCAAATCTAAACTTAAATAATTGAACTATAAACCCTAAGGCCGAAACTTAGGAGGCTAACCTGCAAATAAACATACACAAAGAAGCAAATCAGTGGTCAGTTAGTGTTCCAAGCAAAAAAAAAATGACTTGGGAACATTACACATTTGGAGGGCCAGAGCCTCACCATTCAGTCTGAGACTTTGCCAGGAGGATTCCAGTGGCCCGATCTACACTCCGGGAGAGTTTTGAGTCATTTGGAGCACAGGAGGAGGAGGACCGAAATCTAGGGTGTCTACAGCCACCAGGACAGTACGCAACTCAGCAAGTTTGAGAGTTTGGCACTGCATTGAGCCAAGGTTCCATCTTATCAGTCTTCTCTTGCAGCTATTGGCCTTTGGAGGCTTGTATCTTTTCAGAGTGCCTTTGAAGGCTATTATCATCGGTATTGGTTATTATTGTAGCAGCGATCATCCCATTTTGGATATTGTTGTGGTTTTCTTCCAGATCTGCAGATCTCTGGTTACAGGATCTATCTACTATCTAAATAAAGGTCAGATCTGACATTATTGGCTCTATATTGGTGTTCCTTATTGGATCTTGTCTTTGTTTATGGTATATGCTTCAGATCTATCACTTCATTGCTACAATCTTCATAATATAAACCCTAATGCGCAACTCTATGAGTAAACCTGCAAACATATAATCAAACAACAAATAAACAGTGAACAGTTAGTGTTTCCAGCAAAAAAATTGGCTTGGGAACATTACATGCTAGCACTTTAGGATTTTGACCCTAGACTCTTGATTGTCACCTAATGGAAGTACTTAAGAAGGGAGAAAAGGTTGTTAGAGTCTAATCCCTACCTCTTAGTCTTTGCTAGCTTCATCTCCAAAACTTATTGTATTGTTGTTGTACAGACTCCATAGCCCTCAAAGGCATCTTCAAGCTCTCTTACGATGAAAGTGATCAACAAACTCTCTATTTCAATCCCCCCAGACTTTATACTAACTTTACTAACACTAACTCAAGCTAATTCACTAATAAGCTTGCTGTTGTTGTAAAAGTTTGCTACAGCCATCTTAACATACTCAAATTTGATGAATACATTGCTCTAATAGTGGTATAACATGCTCAGAAATTGCTTGAAACAATTGGATATGTGCTAAGTATTCCTTGCCAATTGATGCATTTCTGATCTCTTTGTATTGCTGCTGTTATAAACTTGTACTTGTTATAAACTCTTGTACTGCTGCAATTTCATAGCGGCCATAGTAATTTTCACTGTCTAGTGTCTTGAAGAGGTATTATTTGCATGCTTGTACTTGGAAATCATTATATATATGCTATAAGTGTTCTTGTTTTGGGCAGGTACTCAAACATCTTTTTACCTATTAGTTCTCCTTGACCTAGACCTTGACTTAGGTGATCAAGAGAGGGGGCGATAGGCTTGGCTAACAAACTTGTTACTTTGATCCCTTGAGATCACCGGGGAAGCCTCCCGTGTGGTGGACCTCCTCCATCACTAAAACGAGGGGATTTCTTACTGAGGTGACAGCGGTAGGATTTCCTATAGTTACGCAGATTTGGGACTTGCGTTGGGCTTTGCACAAGTGCAAATCCTGTGATAATAAGTTTTAGACCTATCCACCTTGCATAATGGATTTGTTATGTTTTAGGGGCTTTTAGGAGGATATTAGCTCATTGAGGGTAAAGCGCTTGGTTTCCTCGTATAAATAGAGGAAGTGCTCCCTCATTTTAACACATTGCTATTTGTGGAGGATTACTACTACTTGTCTACTTCTATCTTTTCTCTTTTGCTATGGATGAATGACTTATGCGCCTTCGTGGAGAAATGATGTATGGATGCTTTCTCAAGTTTGATGGATGATTCATGGTTAGTGTTTTCGTGGATGAGCATTGATTTACCTAGTAAGTGTTCTTTGAAGTTCTTTCTAAGTCTTTGTGGATTTATATATGAATGTATGAAGTGTGAATGTGCTTATCAAAGTGGTGATAGTGCATTTTCCTTGTATGTTTCTTAAATAGATCCTATCTTGCAAACCCTAGGAAGGTTTCTAGTGGATAACTTTCCCTTGATATTGTCTTTAAAGCTTGTTAAAGGACATAGGATGATTTTCTAGGGTTTGTAGTGGACTAGCCTAGTTGTCTTTCTATAGGATAACCTTCTAAGGTCTATAGTGGACTACCTTAGGGTTTCATCCAAAGTCCATGTTTCACCTTTGTCTTCAAGTTCACAATTTGACTCCATAAGCCCAAAAAGAATAAAGGCACTAGTCTTAACTCCCTTTAGTAATCCTTAAATCTAAATTTACCTTTTCTTTTTTTGTTCTAGGGTTAGATTAGGGTTTGTAGCAATTATTATTCAATTTTCGGCCATAATTGGGCTAGACGTCTAGGGTTTAATTGGCAAATTATCCTCAAAGTGTATCTCGTTATTATTTATTGCATTGTTAATTGAGTTTTCAGGGGTTTAGGTCTTGACATCTTGCTTTTATTAGGGCAGTTATGTGCTCTTATCATTTCATAAAATAATTGGTTATGAAACCTAGTTTAACTTATGTTTTTAGCCCTAGTTTTATTGATCTTTAACTTGTTTAAAGGGTTGATTCATTGCTGCTGTTTTAACTTGATATATTGCTAAAGATTATTATCTTTTACACAAGTTTTGCCACAGCCATAGCTTTTTCTCTTATTTGTAGTGTTTGGGGTACCTTCTTTACCTATCTTAACTTGCCAGATATCACAAATTGTCCTGGACACTTCACAAACACAAATCTGGAAATTGCTTGATTGAACCACCTTATACTTGCCTTGAAAACCTTGATCTAATGGAAGTGTGTTTGAGTAACTAATATAGGAGGCCATAGACTTGATCCCATATTGCTATAGGATTCCTTGAGGTTACTAGGGAAGCCTCCCTTGTGTTGGATTTCATCCTTCACTAAAACGAGGGAAGTGATTGCTAAGGTGACAGTGGTAACACTTCCATGTTACACTTGTCTAAGCCCTAGTGAAAGGCTTTGCACAAAGGTGCTAGATCTTGTGATAACAAGGCCTTATCGAGGAGCACCCTAATTAGGGTTTGTTCAATGTAGAAGCCTATAAATAGAAGAGAATTTCATTTTCTAGAGACATGGTTGGGAGTGTGGGAGTTCCCCTCCAAGCTTAATTGAAGATCTTTTAGGAGGAAGTTAGTGGGCATTTCAATGTGAGGTTCTTCATCTTTCTTTTATTTTTCTTGGGTTGATTTGGCGGCTGGAAATTACTTGTACAAATCTGCTGGTATAATATTTGAAGAAGGGTAGGTTTGCTCCAATAAGAAGACCTTAGGGTTGAGGTAAAACCCTCCTTTTGTTTTGTTGTAATCAATGTGCTTATTGAAAGATATTTGTTATCCTAATTTCCTGGTTAGGGCTGTTCACTCTATTTTTGAGAGTTGCCCTAGCTAGGGTTGAAGGTTGATTGTAGCATGTTTAGGCCCTCTTGATTTTATGGTGAAATCACACTTAAAGAATGATGTATTGTTGGTTGTTTGTTCAATAAAGAAGGCTTCCTACTACGTCTACTTTATTTACGGTTTCATATGTCGTCCTTGTTTGTTCATGGTTGCACATTATGACTTGGCTGATTTTGTACTTGTTGTGAAGAGCATCTTTGGAAGGGCCCTCCTTTAATTTTCTGCATATTGAACTAGATCCATCATCCATGTGGTTGGTTAGAGCATGTTTATAACAATTTAACTGCGCCTCTTTCCATATAATGATCCAAACCCTCTTTGTTGTTGATCCTGACTCCATCGCCCAACTAGATAAGCACTAGTCTTGGCAATCCACCATCCTTTTATTTCTAAAGAATATCATAAACTATCTTTTCTAGGGTTTCCCTCCCTTAAGCTCGAAAAAACTGACCTAAACTGAGATGAAGAGTTGTTGTGGTGACAGTGGCCAACCTTCTCAAGTGCCTCTAGGGTTCCACTTCGTTTAGGGACTTGAATATCTTTGAGTGCAGGTTTGAAGGTAACAAGACCAACGGCTAAAAGAGGGCGAATTGGTTTTAATCTTATTCATCGAGCAAAGGACCAAATTATCGAACAAACAGGTCAAAGACTACAATGCTTGGAGGTCTTTTCTCAGTGAGGGAGGAATGGCTTATGATCGACAAGGAAGTTGGTCTCCTGAACCGCTAAGCATTGCTCAAAGGGAAAAACCAACTCCTGAGAAAAAGGGTAGAAGAAGGAACATGGATTGAATATGTTTGGCAAGGAAGCTAGTCGTACAAACCACTAAGCACCGAAAAAAGGGAAGAATCAACTCTCGAGCAAAGGGAAGGTGGTGTGTATGAAAACTATGCTCGCCAAGGAAAAGATCGGCTAGTCAATTTCAAACTCCGAGCAAAGGCATGGGCAAACGCCAAGCAAGGAAGTGTGGCATTGTAAGAACCCGATGGAGAAACCTTGGGGTAGAAAACCTGATGGTGTGAAAAACGTAAAGGAGAACAACATGACTTTTGAGATGGAATTTCTCCAAGAGTTAGAACCAGGAAAACATGAGGTAGAAAACCCAGTAAGTAGGAGAAAACACGATAGAGAGAGAGAACCATTGGATTGTTAAGGCCAGAGTTTTGGTGTAGGGGATGCGATAGAGAAACCCCATGAAGGGAAACCCATCGGAGTTAGGACAAGGTAAGAGATCCCTAAGTTGTCTCAACTAGTTTAGCAAAAACAAGCTAAAACCACTCTTAGATCACCAAGTGTACATCATGTAGATGCCTTGTTAGCCAGTACAAAAGCAACACATGAAGAGGGAGCCCCAAGAAGATCTGGCTTGGTAAGGAAAATGCAAGGGAGCCCGTGGCCAAACAAAAATGGACTAGAGTCTAATGATGACAAGGGGATCCATTCGAGAATCCAAGCCACTAAACAAAAAGATTCAACTATAATTGTTTATGGGATGAACTGTTAGACGATGGGGAACGAAACAAAAATAGGATACTTGCATCTTGCAAGGGGATCCTACTTAAAGGAGGAATTGAAGATGGAGTTGAGAGGGGAGATCGTTCTAATGCAAACAGCCAGAGAGAACAGAGAAGAGAACTTGTGAGGGGAAAGCTATGAAAGCCACTATCTGAAAGAAGGAGCACAAGGGAGTTGTAACAAAGGGTGTGAGAGCCAAGCCAAGGTGAGCCCAGCAATAGAGCCAGTGCCAAAGCAAGGACGAATGAACCAAGCCAAGAGAAAAGAGTCAAGAGGCATGAGCCAAGCTAGTGAGCACCAAGCACTTCCAGAAGAAGAAGACCATGGCCAGTGTTGGTAAGAGATAGTCAAGCCACTAAAAGGCACTAGAAAACTCCAAAACTAAGGAGAAGCAGTCATACATGTACGAAGAACTTTGTGAAAGACTCAAAAACCAATGCAAAAGTAAAGTATTGTTGTAATGCAGTTTTTTAAATAGACTTTGGAGTTTCTTCCTCGTGAGGGTTCTCCAGTTAAAAACGTTGTGTATTGTGTATATGTGTGAATGTTTGTTATTGTTATTGTTGCATACAAAACATAGGCATGAATGTTTGTGTTATCCCCATTTTGTGGATAACTAAGGAGATGATGTCTCATGGCCCTCAGGTTGCAGATATGGAGTGCCGAGAGACCACATGACCAGCAGTACCCTTCGCACAAATGGAAAACCCACTCACCACCACAGATGGTCACAGGTTTACAGATGGCATCCACCACACCAATTGGCTTCCGGAAGGCAGTGGGCCTTGCTCCATGAGGTACAGGTCAGTATTATGGTGAGCATCATTTCAATATCTAAGCCATTTGATTATGTTGTATCTTAGATTGCTCTAGATTTCATGATATGTGCTTGGACATTATGCCTTTTGCCCTGCTTCACCTTGGTGGTTGACATTGTTCCCTAGTAAGTGATCTTCTTTGGGAATGGGTTTGCTACTAGGAAATCCCTTAATGAGCCATTGTACCGTTCCTGACCATACTTACCATTTTCCATCATTATTCCCCTCCATTTCCTTATCTCTTGGGATTTTAGGGTGTATTGACCCAAGAAGGGGTTGCCCCTCATTCTATGGGAAGAAGGGGCTAAAGGCCCAGAGGGGTTGGTGTTTGGTAAAAGAAAAAAGCCTTATATAAACCTTCCAGATGCTTCGCCCAGGGATCACCCAAGAAAGCAATGAAACGCTTATCTTTGAGTAAAAGGGGACCCACAATATAATAAAAAACGCTTAAAAGGTTAGTTGAAAGATAGGAGGTCTCATCACGAGCCAACCTATCACGTCCATGGATATCTAGTGGTATGACATTGTCATCATCTGGTCACCCAACCAGGGCAGTGACTCTCGGTTGCATGGCTGAGAGAAAGGGGGTCTCATCACAAGCCAACCTTCTCATTTCCATTAGGTATTTGTGGGTGACATTGCCACCACCTAGTCACCACAACAAGGCAGTGACCCTCAATCTCTCCTTATGCTATTATGAAAGAAAATATAAAGAAAGAAAGATAAAAGGCAAATGATGGGCTTGGAAAAACTAAATTGCGGACGAAGGTACCACACACTCTCTACAAAGGCACCCATGAATGAGACATTACGACCCCTAGTATGTCATGAGCCCTATGCCCATTGAGTCTTGACTCCATCCACCTCATACACTCTACATGGTTTAGAGAGGGACCTCTTGGAAGCTCTCCTTGACCTAGGGAAATATCTAGCCAATAGGACGCCTCGTCAACCCTCTCATACTTAAGCTTGACAAGTCGCATAGTGTCTTTGAGTTGTTAATTGTTTGATATGGTGATCTTTGATGCACATGCTTGGATGGCTTATTTATTGATTGGATTAACTTATCATGATGTTATGACTTGAGATCCTCGGAGGGCTTGTTCATTTGTTTTTGCGGGACGTAGTTGTGGACAGTTTTGGGAGAACAAGCCTAGCTTGAGCTTCCATAGGTCTACAAGCCCACAGGGTGGATGAGAGATATCAAACTTGGAAGGCCTCAGAGATGGCTTCGACAACATAACCTAGCCCCCACATGCCAAACTTTTTGCCTAGGAGAGGCAAAACGTCACTTCTAGAGACATGACATCACCTAGGGGGTTAGGGCTTGGTGGTGAGGTGCCACTCATTTACACATGGACGTTTGAGGAGGAGAAGGGTCTTCACCATGTATGAGTGCCTAGATGCTCGACACATGGCCTTTGGAGGCCCATCCACGCTTCTCCAACACCAACAACTTCCTCAAAGTGGCAAAACGTCCCCTAAAGGGGTGACGTCCTTCTAAATTAGGGTTTAATTTTTGCAAAAGATGAAATTTTAAGTGAATTGTTTAATATTATTTTGTTAAGGGGGCAAGATTAGGGTTGTTGACCCCTAATATTGTGTTTTACTCCTTAATTTGTGGACAAGCTATGTTAGCTAAATTTTGTATAAATAGAGATCA
>SNQJ01S0250668.1:0-12853 GCA_010110895.2 Picea sitchensis
TTGTAAGGCATGTTTTTGAGCACTTTGAGCAATTAATAATAATGATCCATTGGAAGCTGGACCAGGAGATGTAGCCCAAGAGAGGGGTGAACTCCTTTATCAATTGTTGTGTTTATGTGCTTATGTTCATTGATTATGCTGTTTTCTATGTGTATTTTGCATGAGTAATCCTTTAATTTATGTGTTGCAAAGTTGATCCATTTGTTTTTAACACATAACATTTACTTGCAAATAATTTCAAGATTTCAAGTCTTCTTCATTTTTAGATCATTCACGAACAAATGAAAGGATGTGCTTTGTCCAAGGGCGACTCATTGTGCTACAAATAAAAAGAAAATACTTTTCCCTTCCTATTTTTGGGGTATATTTGATTTTTTTTTGTCTTTTTCAATAATTTTGGAAATCTTGAAAAAGAATAAAAGAATGCTACGTTACAAAGGAGGATCGAGTATCGCAAACATATTAGTTCCAAGCGCATGGAACACATGGATGCTCAGGGCAAAGGGGCATATGCAGGAAAAGGACACTCGAGAAAAATCCTCCATGGGCCAAAGGTGTCAAGACGTAGAGGAAAAGTGCTACAGGGATTGCATAGAAGGCATTCTTCAGATGGTTTAGTTGAGAGAAACATGGAGCTGACATTAGTCCAAATACGTAGGTATGAAAACACGGTTAATAAGACACATAATGGTAACGTCCTTCGTTGTAATTTTAACGATCCTAGAGAAGGTAAGCTTGATTTTTTTTCATTTTTAGAGAGTCTGAAAAAATGTAAAAGGAGACTCCACTGGGGTACCTTTTTCGAAGGTAGTCTATTCGGCTCGACAAAGGGGTAAACTAGCACCGAAAAGACGTCTATTCAAAACCATTTTAACAAGTGTGATAAAGACAAGATAACTCGACAATCTTTTCAATTTTAAGGAGTCTAAAAAGTGCTCAACCATGGACTCTATATAGGATGTTCTTCTGGACCATTTTAATGAGTGTGAAGGAACAAGGTCACTCGACGATATTTTCAATTTTAGGGAGTCTGAAAAGAGCTTAACTATGGACATTGTCGGGGTATCTTTTTCGTAGATTTAGTCCCTTAGGCCCGAAAAAGGTTTAAAATTATACCTGAGAATACTCTTCTATAGAACCAAGGTCCCTAGAGTGTACCTTTGTTTGCACAATTGACCATCTGGACCAAAAAAGGGGTAAACTATTGTCAGATAGACGTGTCTTCAAATTTCAGTTTAGCAAGCGTGAAGGTCAACAAGATCGCTCAACAATATTTTCATTTTTAGAGGGTCTGAAAAGGGATTAAAAGAAGACCCGTTATGTTCTGGGAGTCCTGAGGGTGAGGTCAAGAGTGATAATGCATCATGCAAATGAGGCTCAAACTCGTAATCAGGATAAACTAATAAGGACTCTGGAGCCTATGGTCATTAGTGACGGCATGGACACCAAAATGCAACTAGGATCTACCTAGGGAATCCATGTTAAGGTAGGCTCTACCACTAAAATGCGGCACTTCTAAAGAAGCAATGATGGTTTTGTGTCACAAATCGGTGGGATCGATCCTATGGCATAGTGATAAATACAACGAGATGCATAAAGTAGAGGTGGAATCCTAACTTAAATGCAACAAGTTGGAAAAACAACTTTTTTACCAAAGGACCTTTTAAAAAGATCCAAATATCCAAAAAGTTTCCCAATACCCAAAGTAACAATGATCGTAATAATCCATAGAAAACTCCTGAACCATACTAAATTATTTTTTATTTTAGAAAAAATGACAAAAGGGTCCAAAAATTGATAAAAAAGTGGCCAAAAAGGTCTATAAATAGAAGTTGACAGCTCATTGTCACTATTGCAAACTGAGAAATTGACTAAAAGCCAAAAATACACCTTTGTGAAAAGAATTGATTCCAAGAACTTCGGTGGACGGAACGAGCTTCCGATTGGACCAAGTAAGTACATACTAACCCCCCTTGCATATCCATTCTTTATTTAAGCATTTTTATTTTTTTTTGGGGGGGGGGCGCTGACCTTTAAAATGGTCGGCCCTACGCATACGCGAGCTGTCTTAGGATAGCCAGCGTATGCCCACGTGCAGAGAAAATATTGCACACGGGAATACACAAATGTCTATATTACAACCCGCGTATATCCTCCCTCATAGGAAAAATTAAAGACTACAAGGGCTAATCCCTCCTGAATTTGTCAATTGCAGGATGTATGTTCACTGGAGGGAGAGAGAGCATGAGGACTTTGATGCTGAGGTCTCAGATAAACCTAATGTGGTAGCTTCTCTAGCTCAAAGCGATTTGTTTAAGTTCTTCCAGAGTGCATTTATGCGGGCACAACCTAAGTTGTTGAATGCCTTGATTGATTACTGGAACTCGGATGCGGAGGCATTCATGCTTGAGGGACAGTCGTTGACTCCAATGACTGAAGATATCTACTTTTTGACTGGCCTCTCAAGGAGAGCGGAACCAGTCAACCTTCTCACGTTTCCTTCTGGGCCTCACAACATAGCAGAGTTGATTAACCTCCATTGCAAGGCAAGTACTGACATGGTGGGTACTCAGGTGTCGGTTCATAAGATCAATGACCTATCGCTGAAAGTGATAGTTCTACTCATTGGGAGGATTATTGGATCCGCATCTTTACACCATGCTTCCGGGGCACACAATAATTGTGCGGTTCAGTGCTTAAATGCACAAATATTTGACTGGAGTACTACATTACTTGACTGCATGAAAAAGGTAGTTGACAGAGTGTCGTATGCGGAGGCACATAAACTTTGGATTTGGTACTATCCTTTGTGCTTTCTTCTTGTAGAGAGTACCTAGCCTGAGTCTGAGGGAGATTGTTCGAGAGCATGCAACCTTCTCTCCAACATTGAACAGATGGGCGACGACGAAAAGTTTTTCGATTGGTGGTCTCGACAGATTCCGGCAATAGAGGACTATCCATATGCCAAAATTGACTTTTCTAGGGACCTAGACATGGGTGTACCTCCATATATCATTTTTTTGTATACCAGAGTAATTGACAGATATGTGTTTTTTGTGTGCAGATGTGGGACCGGTGCGTCCAGTGGATTTTTCAAGGACTAGGCGACATCCTCGACCAGAGACCGCACCAGCCGCAGCCAGTGGACCAGCAACAGCAGGGGGACCTCCAGCCGTTGAGGATAAGAGGTTTTTGAGATGGGTAGAGTGGAAGTTTACCTTGCTTACTCTCACAGTCCCCATGGCAGAGAATGAGGATCTGTCTCCATCCATGCAGCCTCATGTAGTGGGGGCACCACGGATGTGGGTCCTACTTTTTCAGTGTTTGGAAAACATCGCTCATCATTATAACAGGGCCAACAGGGCCCATCCTTAGTTAGGCTAGACATCTTACATGCCGAGGGCACTACTTGTATATTTTTGAGAGCATAAGCCCCGTGACTTTCTACTGGACGTATTTTTGAGGCGCTTGCACCCACCCATGTACTCTGATATTTTTGATATTATAGATGGACTTTTATGTCTTTTTATGTCTTTTTATGTCTTATGGATTACATCTACTTTACATATGTATTTACATGTGCATGTGTGTGTCGTTCTTACATGTGTGCAAGATGCCAATCTAATATTTGATTAGATAGAGTATATGTAACTTGATTTGATCTCCTAGGAACATGAAAATATGTAATATAATCAAAGCTTCATTCTAAAAGACGTACCCTAAGGAATCATCGGTGTAGAGTAGGATCATGAACACGATAGACTCTGTTTAACTGAGACACAACCAACTGAGCATCTAAATAGACCCAGAGGTGAGAGATACCAAGTGACAAAGCATCATGAAGTAACCCAATAACTGTACTGTATTTGGCAACATTGTTTTTGGTGTCGCCTAAAAATATACCTCCTGAAGATAGAAACTGGCCCTGAGGTGTGAAAATCACCCACGATGTGGAGGCAATCTTCTGAGTGTGTCGGATAGCACCGTCTACGAATCCAATGAACACCTATGATTCACTTGACATCTACCACAGTGAAGAATATGACATCAAAAATGATACTTCCATAAAACCAAAATCCCAAAAAGTAATAGTACAAATACTATACATATATTACAAAAATTCACCCAAGGTGACCCACCTATGAGTAATACTTCTTGAGGTAGAGCCCATTCCTAGGCTCTGCCAAAACATTTCCCTCAAAGTCCACCGGACGATAAGCACCCTTCTGTAGTACTTCTTTCACGATGAAAGGTCCGAACCACATGGGTTTTAACTTACCTGCCCCCAGGGGGTCCTTATCTTTGTCATAGACCAGGACAAGGTCGCCTTCAAAGAAAATCTGAGGATGAACGGACCGATCATATTGACACTTGACTTTGTGTTTGTGAGCCTCGTTAGACAAGGTCATGTCACGACGTTGTTCATTGATTTGTTTGAGGTATAGTAATCGTTCTTCAAGTGATGAAGTATCTGGAAATAACTGTACTACCAACTTTAGCGATGGGATATGGAATTCTATAAGCAAGACTGCTTCCATCTTGTAAATGAGTTGAAAAGGTGAGAAACCCGTTGCAGTCTTAACAGATGTTCGGTAATCCCAAAATGTTGAATATAACATCAAATGCCAATCTGACTTGGCCGAATTGATCATTCGTTGTAGAATGGTTTTAAGAGATTTATTTACAGCTTCCACCTGACCATTTGCTTGGGAGTAATAAGGTGATGAATGTTCTTACCTCAACCCAAGATTTGATGTTAACTCGGTCATCATTTTGTTTTGAAAGTGACTACCTTGGTCAGTGACAATCTCTCTCGGGACGTCGAACCTTGCTATTATCTGGTTGAACAAAAAGAGAGTTGTTGTCTCCCCATCATCTTTGAATGTTGGCATAGCTTCGACCCACTTGGTGAAGTAGTCTACTGCTACGATGATATAGAGGTGCCCCCTTGCTGAAGGGGGGTTACATGTAGTGTAATCAATCCGCCATTTAGTGAAGGGAACAACGGTAATAACGGGAAACATGGGAGCGGGGTGTGCCTTCATCTTCCTAGAGATTATCTGACATGGGTGTCACTTCTTGACCAATTCAACATAATCTTTGATTAATGTCGGCCAAAAGTAACCAGCTCATAGAATATTTTGGGTTTTTGCCAACCTAGAAAAATGACCTCCACATGCTCCAATGTGGAAATCGTTAAGAATTATTTCCGCTTCTTCATGAGTGAGACATTGGCAAAGGATGCAATATACACCTCGACGATACAATGTGTCCTCGAGTATGATATAGTTCTTAACCTGATGGTGGATACATCGATGCTCATTATGAGAAGCAAAGGTGGGACACTTCAAATTCTAGAGATAGACAAGAAGATCTCCATACCAGGGGTCAGAAGACGTGATAAAAAACATGTCTCCTTTGATAGGCGACTCATCGGGTATAACATCACCTGATTTGACCGGAAGCTCTAAGATGAGTTCCGCAAAGACCATCAACTTTTTGGATTTCTCCGAAACGAATTCCAAGTCGAATTCATGGAGGATAACTATCCATTTACTCATTTTTTCGTCGATGACTCATTGTGTCAATACGTATTGAAATGGATTCACGATGGCAAATGATGGTGGTATTGCGAAACAAAATATAATGACGAAACCATTGGACAACATGAACTGTTGCCAACGCAAGTTTTTCAATATGGGAATAATTGATTTTCGATCCAACTAGCCTCAGCTCAAGTAATAAATCACGTATTCTGAGAATAAATCATCCTCCTTAACTAAGACCATACTGATGGTCGACTCTGCAACGGCCAAGTATAATAGGAAATATTTATTATAATTGGGTGGCCGAAGCAGAGGGGTGGATATGAGGGCTCTTTTCAATGATGCGAAAGAGCATTGAGCGGCTTCGTCCCAATGAAACGGGACGTCCTTCTTCAATAAATGCATAAAACCCTTTGTGATCTTGGCATAGTTTGCGATGAAACGCTGTAGAAAATTCTCTTTTCCCTGCAGACTCTGAAGCTGAGGTATGGTGCACGAGGGAGGAAATTGAATGATTGCATCAACCTTGAGAGGATCGAACATGATCCATGTTGCTGAGACGATGAAACCTAGCAGATGACCAAATGTGATGCAAAAACTATACTTATTTGGATTCAAGCAGATTCAATAGTAGTGACACCGTTCAAGGATAAGTCGGAGGTTTTTCGGATGATCATCTCTCTTACAAGATCATGACGCTAAATCATCGAGATAATCCTCAATTATATGTTTGAGGTCGTGGAAATCAAAAGACATGGACCACTGAAATGTATCTCCAACATTTTTCAGACCAAAAGGCATCTTATGATAAGCGAATGTACCCCATGGACAGATGAAAGCAGTTTTGTGTTGGTCTTCGGGTTTGATTTGTATCTGATTATATCCCAAAAAACCATCCATGAACGAAAAATCCTCGCATCCTGTGCATTCATCAACTATGTGGTCAATAAATGGCATGGGAAAATTATCTTTTGGGCAGGCCTTGTTCAGATCACGGAAGTCCATGCATACGCGAATCATACCCTATTTTTTATTGACTGGCATGGGATTCGACACCCATTGAGTCAATTGTACAGGGTAGATGAAACCAACTTTAACTAGTTTCTCTACTTCAGCCTTGATAGCTACTCCTTTCCTAGGATTGATCGGATGAAGCTTCTATTGGAACAGCTTGACATCAGTATAATTCATGATTTCATGTTCAACAATTCTTGGGTCTATGCCTAGCATTTCCTCGTAAGACCAGGAAAACACGTCGCGAAATTCTTTAAATAAATCTGTGTATATTTGAATCTCCTCGGGGGAGCAGTTCGCTCCGACGAAGATATTCTCCATGACACAAGGGGTTCTGGAGATCTCAATAGGTATCGTTTCAGCTATTGTTTCCATATTTCCTTCAGCGTAGACTGCATGTGTTGCCAAAGGATTGATAGGACAATCTTTATCTCCATTCATATTCAGAGTGAATTCTCCTGCTTCAATTTGTCTTAACTCTGGGAGGAAGTAAGATCTATGATGAAGATCATCCCAGGGTCTGTCTGGACTAGTCATTTCCTCGATAATCGCTTCATCTGAAGGCAAGACTAAGTCTAAATAATCTGTATCAGCAAGGGAACCTTGAGCCCAAATAGGCTCGAGCACCAGATCTAACTCTTGTTCTGGAGTCAGATCAGGGACAGAAGAAGCTCATTGAATGATCGAGTATGAAACTTATGCCACAGACAAAGGCATGGCCATGCCATGGTGTTATGTCCCTTCCATCGTAGTGGATGGGGAAGGAAGGGTCCACGTATCGTGAAAGTACGTTGTGCGAAACGACGAGATTTGAAAATTTTCAGCCTGAGGCTGGTCGGAGACATCTGTCATATAATGGACATTATCGATCAGAGGTGGGTAATTAAAAGTACCCATCAATGATGGGCACAAACCAACCCCTACATTGATGATGTCAGGTTGGGGGTTATCAATCATCGAGACCGTGGAGACTCCAGATCAAGGGTCAGAACGAGAGAAGGATAATTGATCAATGGTCACAATCTGACCCTCGTGAGGAAACAACAAGACCCAGAACATGGTTGTGACCACTAATTGCATAGCTTAGGTCCAACTCCTGCCTAACAGAATATTGTAGTTGAGGGACGCATCGACCACTTCAACTTCGACACACATGGTTTTTCCCCCTAACTGCACGAGGAAAGAGGGGATGATCCCATGTGGTCGGAAAGAACAACCTTCAAAAGCTGTAAGTAGAGTAGGTGACGGAGACAAAAAGGGTTGGCTGATGGCATTCCAACACGCCAAAGACATCATGCATGTCGAGGCTCCCTCATCCACCACTCTACGAAAAATATTCCAGGTAATAAGCCACTACTATCTGAAAAACGACGTGGTAAGGAAGACAAGGTTTTAAGTCAGAGGTATCAAGCATGATCGTTCTGAGATTGCAAGTCTCAGCAGAGCCTAAGGCAGTTAACAGGGCCTTTCTCTGGGAAGGGTAGCTCTAGAGGACTTCCAAAGCAGACATCGCACAAGGGGTTTGTAATAAATCCTCCACCACAGAGTAGTTCTGGGCGACCCTTACATTTGGGTTGTAAGAAGATTTCTGGAACGCACCTTTGGGGATGTGTGTCATTATTTCGCCCAACATCTTCTCAATCTGAAGAGGAAGAGGTGGGTTTTCGGTTTCTTTACCCTTCTCAGAGGTGCCTGGATTTTTGTAATCATGTTCTCTAGTCGTTATATAGGCATCACCTTTCATCATATACACGTTTGTGGATGAAGGATTACTTGAAGATGGAGGGGGTCCTTGACTGCCCCCTTCTGCACTCGAGGAGGCTTGAGTTAGATTTTTCCCATGTGGGAATGAGTTCGTTAACACAATAGGCTGTTGTAGTGCCAATAACTTTTGGGCCTCCACAAGCCAAGGGCACTGATGGGTCGGGTGGTCTTCCTTGCAAATATTACAAGGATACTTGGACTTTTTCTTTTCAGTGTCACCCTTGCCAGCATTATCAATGGGTTTCTTATCCCCCTTACCCTTTTTCTGTTGTTTCTTCTTTCCATCAGGATGTTGAGTGGCCTTTGGGTTTATCCTTTGCACACTGTGTACATCCGACTTTTGGGTAGGGGGAGAAGCCGAACCAGTGGTTTGGCTGGTCGTTGTCTGTTGTATCGACAATTGTAGAAATTGATTTGACAATGGATCAGCGGGCTTGGTTTGTGCTGAACCAATCATGCCATCAACATGTGGTCCATACCTTTGCCTGGTTTTTTCAAGGATTGACCTCGGTGCATCTGGAAAAATCTCGTATAGTAAACAATATTGAGAGTAAATTAACTCTAGCTATTGTGCTCTCATTATCGTGTTTTCCTAAAAAAAAACTCTGGATGTTGCGACGTATTTAGATAACTGGTGTACCATAGACTTAAGGAACCACTCTAGCAGGAATGCTGGTGGGACTGGAACTTTGATCAAACTCTTTTGGCATCTCCATTCTCGAATATGATCCGAGATATGGTCCTCTTTTGTCTTCTCGAAATTAGCCAGCAATTCGGTGCCGATGTCGTATCTCACAGGTGATTGGAAATGGTTCAGGAAATCCATTGCCAATTCATCGAAGGAAGAGTATCTTGAGCAGTTGAGCTCAATGTAACATTTTGCAACACTCCCTATGAGAGTGCATTGAAATAATCACAACTAAACGGAGTCGTCTCTTAATGAGTTGGATAAGCACCATAAGTGGAAGGTAGTCACATGATCACTAGGATCTTCATTAGGTTTGGCCTCGAACTTTGGAATGTCTGAAGGAAACTTGGTCGGCATGGGAGGCCAACTCAGATCATGACAGATGGGGTCAGTTAAGAGCCTTGTAAAATCTGACAAGTGTAGGGTTTCCAGAAACGATAGTTTGGGTTGTGGATTGTAGCCAAGAAAAAAGGAGCCTGGGGTTTGATTGGCACTAGGTTGTCAGGAAAAGTTAGGTTGCTAGCCAGGGCTCTGGTAATAACCATGACCATGACCAACGTATAGATTGGGTGCTTGTTGAGGCATCATCTACTGGTTTCCGTAATAAGACTTAAAGTGTTGAGCTTGTGTTGTATTCTAAGGATTTTGGGAGGGGTTTCCCCCTACCGATCCGACGAGCATAGACGTTGGGCCTTGCCCGGGGTTCCACTAGGTATGGAAAGGGTTTCCTCCGATCGACATCCCTGGCAAGGGGACTGGTCCCTGCCATGGATTCCAAGATCCTTGTGAGGAAGGAATTCCTAAGTGTGCCCCCTGTGCAAGAATATTACCCTGTATAGGATGTGGTTGTCCATAACTAGGGTTTCCCCCGGCCGAAATGGCAGTTGATGAGAAAGCGTTGTTACCAAACACGTCGAACAAAGAGAAAGGTGTTGAACCAACCAAAATATTATAAGGAGGGAGTGCTTGACTATCTGCTCCAAACAAGTTTATGTTAGGCCCAAAGGAGTGTTGAGGAACACCACTGAGCGAGAGGGAGGGTGGGGGTATATGACCTCCGCCGTAAGGGAAATCGATAAAGGGTGCAAAAGTGCCCCCAATAGATCCTTGCAGAGGAGCGTTGGAACTCCCTGCCCCCCAGAACCAAAGTTTGTCGAGTGGAGGAGGAAAGTACAGTATTCGTACCAAATCCAAGCATCTCATATGAGAAAGGAGAGTCTGTCATGTTCTGAGGAAACGGAGCAGTGATCGTCGCCATAGATGGAATCAGATCGTTGCCCGAGGTAGAAATAGTCGAGACCATGGTGGCCTGGACTTATGACGGTTGGTTAGGAGGTGGAACACCCCATGTAGTGATGGTTGTGAAAGAAATATTAGTATTCCCTAGAGAAGTGGCATTGTTTGCTTCCATTATTGTTGGTGACACTACCGGACACTCGTAAGGTAGAACCTGTACGACGATGGGTGCCAATAGATCAGTGATGGGAGGTTTGTAAGGAATGAGATCCTCTGCTCCGAGGTCAGAAATGATTGGTTCCTCCAAAATCAAAATTTCTTCTCTCAAAGATGGGTTGGGCACAGTTTCCTGTAACCCGGTTGTCTCAAAAGACCCTTGCTGGTCTGATTTTCGCCTTAGCAGTGGCAGGGGGAGGGTTCAAGGTCAACCAACGGCAGGACCAGAAGCCTTTGTGACCAGTGGAACTCTTGATCCTCCACTATGTGAGAAGATCAAAGACACACTAGGGAAATCTATAATCATTTGAAAACCAACACACACTAAAAAAAGTACCTATGATATAAAACAAGCAGTCATTAACTAGTTGAAAGAATAGTTACAACAACTAACACTAGAGAAGCTTACCGGTGCAAGTGCAACTCGAATACGGAAGCACCCTCCAGGTATACTCTACAAAGTGTGGCCCGATTTATGTCTTAGGTATCGCAGTATACCCCCACAGTCACCTGTGTAATTCACTAGAAAGATAGGCACCTAGGTTTCCAACGCGCAAACAATCACCAGGCGGATACAGTCGATAGTCGGGTGGACCACAATGAGCAGGGTATCAAGCCCAAAACCTATCAAGTGTATCAAAATCAAGTGTTCCAGAAGATGACTGAGGACCTCAAACAGATTCAAGACCCACGAAGCTCTGTGGCAAATGCAATCAACAAAATCCCAAGACAAGTCCTATATATGCGTTCCCCACTATGTTTGGTCCAGCTTTGGAGGGTTTATCTCTGCTACCTTTCCTTACACGACCTCATGTTTAGCCCCTATGTTAGAGGGGGGTCCCAGATAACTTTTACAATACTGGACTTTTGACACTCCCTAGCATAGACTCTTATGTTTGTTTTTCAGCCTTGAAGAGTTTCCTCTCCAATCCTAAATCAAGGCTCTAGCCTAGACTAGTTGATGTACCCTACAAAATGTAAAGTCTAGTTGATTTTAATTAATCGTTAATTTTTTGGGCTTGTCTTAAGTCAAAGGTTATGAAAGTGAAACTTGTTATGTTTTGAGAGATGAAAGAGAAGATAGACATCAAGCTGGAAACAAAATAACTTCTTCTTGACCAATTTAGATTTTCTCTTTTTAAATTTTTTTAAACCAACTTTTCAAACTTTTTCTTTCTAAGATCTTTTAACTAAAAAATCAAACAAGATTTCACTCAACTACGAGCTACTTATTGTGCTAATTCAATCAGCCAAGAACTTATGAAAACAATATTTTTTCCTATTGATTAATGCAAACAACCAACTCTTTAACCAAACCAAGAAGTAAAAAATTTCAACATGCTTCAAAATACTAGAATTGAAAAATGGATTCCTTTTCTTTCTTCTAAAGAAAGCAAAAAGATAAAGTCAAGACAAAACAGAAACCAAAAAGCACTTTTGTCCCTACTGCGGATCGCAGGGAGTCACTTGACCAAAACCTCAAAAAGGTTGATCTCAAAAAGACTCACAGATTTGTCTAAGACTCTACTACAAAAAATTCAAGAAATTTGTTTGATGGAAATAAAACTATGCTATGGTCAAACCTAGGCTACCAACTGTGATCATAAAGACCAGGGAAGAGACCAAAAATACCCCTGAAAAGACTGGCTTCTGATAGGTAAGAGGATGACTGCCTCTCTCTGTCAAAAGATCTCCCCAACACAGATACGTGATTGTCACCACAACAGCTAGTGTATATACGCATGTTTTCCAAAGGTAGAGCATGTATGCCCATGTGCAGAACTACTGCAGGGTGCGTATAGATCTGTAAATGCTCAAAAAAGTGAAAAACACAATCCAGCACAGGCAGGGAGCACTGGTATTGAAAACCAGAGTCCCTCAGAGACAGAGAAAAAAACTTTGGCAAAGAGAATGCAAGGAAACTTTTGATCAAACAAAGCTAATCCAAGGCTATTCCTATGTTATAGAATGCAACACAGAGACTATGACCAAATCCAAGAAACCCCTGAGAAGGATCACTCTTGACAGGGAAAGAGGATGATTGCCTCTCAAAAAGAATTTATGGAGTTAAGCACACAACTGACACTTCAGCATCCCAACGGATATACATGGGTTGTCTAAAGGTAGTGTTGATTGTGGAGCCTAATTATCTTCTTGATTCAGAGGTCTTTTAATTTCAGCCATGTTTATACCCCATGAAGTATTTACACCCCAGAAGTATGTACACTCTTCCATGCAGGAGAGTGCAAAGGGGGGGTACCCCCTCTGCAGGGTCTGAGGGGGCTATCCCCCCAGTTGGGGGGTCTGGGCTATCCCCCCGAAGGAAAAATTGCCTTGTAAATGTATATTGTAATTTCATTGTAAATCTGAACCATTCATTATAAGGTCG
>SNQJ01S0250671.1:0-12853 GCA_010110895.2 Picea sitchensis
TCCATTAATTGTTTTGTTCACTCTTCAACTTGGTGCAATTCTGCGCTATAATTATGCATTTTTTCACCTACTCCATTGAATTTTTCATAGGATCTCAATTGGGTTCCTTCATATACATATTTTGGACAGTTTGTCCAAGTTTCACCTCTTTCTGGGTTTTGCGATGCTAGTTACAACCTACTGAAGTTCTAGGCCAATTAGTGTTTTTGGTTTGGAATGCTATAGGTACCTTCTGTTTCGTCTTAAACATTTCTAACATGCCCAAAATTTTAATTTAGCTCCAGGACTATATTCTATGGTTTAATATATTTCCATAGACTGGTCATTTGCCTCAATTTGATTCCGGAGCAGAAAGTTATGGCCCTTTGAAGTTAGTTGGGTCTTAAAATTTACCCTCCACTGTTTGTCTTGTAACTTCCTCATAAAAGCTCCATTTGGCGAATGGTTTACACCATTAGAAAGCTCTCTTTGGGCTCTTTCATTTGAGATGCAAATGTATAGTGTACCTTGGTACTCTATGTCCTCAAGGTTTTTGAGTAGCTAAAAACGTTGTTTAGGGCCTCAAAATTGCGCTACAAAAATATGACCTTCAAACAATATAAAATGTCACAGAAATTCGATGGTTTTTTGTTGTTGTACACCATCCAAATGACTTCGCGTGCACAAATTTGAACTTGTACACCCATATTTAGCATGTGCAACAACACCACAAGGTAGTGCATGCTCCACACACCTATAACCAATGTGGATCACTTCTCCGTCACACCAATAATTGATGCGCACTACTTTTGTGTCATGGGCCAATAACCACCGGGCATAATTTTGGTTCATGCACTAATACCTATTGTGCACAATTTTTTTTTTGTGTGTTGCACACTAATATTACACACACATTTCACTCTACGCACTGAACCATGCCAAAATTTAGTACGCCCCCACCGCGCACCAGTACTCCGCACGTGCCCTTAATTAAATTGTTGCACGACAACATATACCCACATTGCACACGCACCAACAAAATTCCTTTGCTCTATGTAAATAATGCGTACACCACGCGATCCATTGTTATGCATGTGCAGACCACACGTGCCAGTATTATGCATGCACCACTCAATCCGCACCTCATAATGCTAAATTTAGTGCGCACACTCGCGCACCAAAATTTTCTGTACATTACCACTCTGCGCTGCGCAGTGACAAATTTTAGCATGCACACCTGCACACCAATATTTTTCCACGCAATGCCACTCTGCACTGCACATCACCAAATTTTAGCGTGCGCACTTGCATGCCAATATTTTTCCGCGAAATGCCAGTCTACACCTGGCAACACCAAATTTTAGCACACGCACTCGCGTGCCAATATTTTTTCACATATCACAAGCTTTTCACTGTGCATCATGCATTTTTAGTGCTCCCACCTACACAGATTCATTTTTATGCGCATGAATTCCTCGTGAATTTCACTGCAGAAATTGGGGATTTTGCCTAAATTTTTCCCAATTTTTACCATAGACATTCCGCAACTATGAAATTTGTTCAATTTCACCCTAATAACACCAATTCAACCTCTACAACAATAAATCATTGTTGGTTGAAATTTCTGGAACAAATTTTTCCCAAACTCAATTCATGAATTGAGAATTTTAATCAACTAATCGTGCTCCATCTGTCATGGATTCCCTGTAACTTCAAATTCGACCAATTCCAGGTTTGAATTTGCTAGAAAAGATAATAAATTAAGAATATCTCACCACTTGGCCAAATTTCTCAAATTTTCCATGAATTTAACAACAAAATTGGGGCTTTTGCCCAATTCCACGTCATTACTTCTAAATTTTACCATGGATGCTTTGTAACTTGAAATTTGGCCACTTTGAAATCAATTCTCTCTGGAATTTTGTTTCAATTCCACTTGCTCAACCCATCTAGGCTCAGTGTTTAAGACTGGAGCTCTGATAACATATTGTAACATCCCCGGCCACCCAGGTCGGGCTATGCTACTCTAGAAAATGCTCTGATACCATATTGTAACATCCCCGACCACCCAAGTCGGGCCATGCTACTCTAGAAAATGCTCTGATACCATATTGTAACATCCCCAACATTGAATAGGGCTATGCCACATAACATTTCCAATCTGCATACAAATAAAAACATACGCACACAGAAAATCTTGCGAAACTTTATATATATATAACTTAAATCAGACAAATACATTATGCAAATGCACAAATTCATATAGAATGATAATAAAAATATACATGAAACACACACAAGAATAACCCATAAAAATAAACACATACATAATAATGCAACATGTAATTTAACACAAAATGGACACTTATCTTGTAAAATGTCACCAACTGCATGCAGACCTTCCACAAACCTCCCAGCCTTAGACCACACTGCTCATCACTCTCAGCAATGGGTTACCCCTGAGATGGGACTAAACTCCACCCGAGTAAAGGGATTCCTAACCAGACTAATGTATCTCAGACAATAGGAAAGACTCTGTCACAGGTGCCAACTCAGACTAATAGCCTATTGTCCCTCATTCCTCAGATGCCTGTCCCACCACATGAAGTGTGCCCCTTCTCTTCTTAACAGTCCCTTGGCTTCCCCACTTCCCTTCTAGGGCTTCAACAACAGATCAAACAAGAAGTATCAGAGCCCTGTAGTTGTAGTTTGGCACCTTCGGGAAATCAATTCCTAGCAATTCTCTCACCCAGAGAGAAATTGATCATGGGCCTGACAACCCGCCTCTTCAATATCCCATGAGCCCGACAACCCACTTCTTCAATCCAACTCCTAAGCTAACTTGGTACAGGTACGGGTAATGGGACATGTATGGGTATGGGTACAGGTACAATGATAGTAACAGAAAGGTACAGAGGGAATCTCAATCAGTGAGTGAATGATCATGGCATGAATGAATGAATGGGAAAATGAACTAAGTCCAAACTATATGTATACATGTTCCCAACTTAACACTTGTCATGTTGGCAGATACTTTGGCCCACTTGTCGCCATCCTTAGAACTTAGGATAAAATAATTATCCATGCTTTATACTTTAACGAAAATTAATATAATATTCCTTTTTGGCTTAAGATACCTAGCTTAGCCCTTTTCCTTAACTTTTATCCCCCCCCTTTCCATACCTAGTGGAGTTTAGTCCCCCATGCTCTTTTATCATGGTCGGTCTACATGCAACGATGTATTATATTAATGATAAGACATATAAAAAAATAGGCTCACTGGCCTTTAGCATCTAGGCTATCTAGCCTAATTCAACACATAAGCGTCCTAGCTTATAATAAATGGCTCACCAACCTATACAACAAAACATATACACAAAGGCTCTCTGGCCTCAAAATCATGCGCGCTTAAGTTTGTTGTGCACGGTATCCTAGAATGTGCACACTTCATCATTTTAGTGTGCAGTACATGTGTGCACTATGCCATTGAAGGTGCATACAAAATGATATCCATCAACTCACCGAATTAAGTACATTTTTATTTACATTTACAGTTGGGTTCGACCTAGGGTTATTACACAAGGTATGGTTATTATGAGTTCACAGTGGTGCCATTTGGGATATCAAATGCACCAACTGTTTTCATGTTCTTAATGAATGGTGTTTTCTGAGAATATTTAGACAAGTTTGTCATTGTTTTATTGGATGACATCCTTGTATATTCCAAGTCAGAAGAAGAACATGAGAATCATTTGAGGATGGTGTTACAAGCGTTAAGAGAGCACTAGTTGTATGCCAAATTAAGAAAGTGTTCATTTTATCAAAACCAAATTCACTATTTGGGGCATATCATATCTGAAGAAGGGATAGTAGTGGACCTCGAAAAGATTGAAGCGATTAAAGGGTGGAAAACACCTAAGAATGTGACACAAGTCATATCCTTCATGGGTCTAGCTAGATACTATTGCATGTTTTTGAGAATTTCTCACCTAATCACTTCCTTGCAAAGCAAGGGTGTGAAGTTTCAATGGACAACAGAATGTGAAAAGAGCTTCCAACAATTGAAGTAGTTGTTAACCGATGCTCCAATCTGAGTATTGTTGATCCAAATGAATATTTTGTGGTTTGCACATATGCATGCAAAGAATCACTTTGTGGAGCCCTTAGTTAGAATGGGTTTGTGATATGTTTTGAATCCAGAAAATTGAAAGAGCATGAAAGGCTCTATGCCACTCATGATTTGGAGTTGGAAACCATATATTGTGGGTCGTTTGAAATCCTAGAGAGGATTGGACCAATAGTTTATATGATTGTGTTGCTTGCATCTATGTCTATACATAATGTATTCCATGTATCATTGCTTAAGAAATATGTACCTGATGCTAATCATGTTATCGATTGGAATGTGATTCAGGTGGAGCAAGAAATCATTTTTCAAGTGCATCCGGTACAGATTATGGGCCAAAAAATCAAATAGCTCTGGAATCAAGCCATAGGGATTGTAAAGGTCCAATGGACCTGGTATGGTTCTGAGGATGCAACTTGGGAGCATGAAGATGCTATGCAGGCAGAATACCCACATCTTTTTGAAGATTTTTGAAAATCTTGTTGTAATATGTAAATATGATGCACTGAGGATAATGCATAAATAAGGGGAGGGGATTGTAATACCCCAAGGCTGAGCCCTACTGAATTTTGATGATGTTTATAGGCTAGTGAGACAAGTGTTTATAAGTTGGGAGGATTATGTGTTTATTAGGCCAGAGAGCCTAGATGATGAAGGCCAAGGAGCATGATTTTGTATATATAAATACTCACATCATTAATATAATTACATCGTTGTGTGTAGACCAACCACGAAGAAAGAGTTATGGGGGACTAAGATCCACTGGGAAGGGAAAGGGAATGGGCTGAGTGATACAAATTTGGATCTAGGAATTTGATGGGGCTCAGAAAGACCTAAAAATAAAAAATATTAGAATGTCTTCAAAACAGAAATGTGTGTAGGCCTCGACAATACGAACCCAATGCAACTTGAATGGGCTCAAACAGACATCGTATGATCCAGATATGGCGATATGTTCATTTTTCCAAACAGGAAAAAAAATGATGAATGTACAGTTTGTACAATGTCACGTAGCAGCTGACTGTACAGTCCGTACAGAAGTACAACTGACATGGCAGGCATAGTTGGTGATGATGTGGCAGGGTCCATACATATGACGTTGCAAGATGACTGGGCATACAGAAAAATGAAGTGTTGAAAAGGTATAGGTGGACCAATTTGAGAGTGACATGTGTCACCACTGTAAGGGTTAAATGTGGCATGCTCGTACAATGACACGTGGTAGACGGTGACTGGGAAAGTATGTTAACATGGAAGACATGTGGCAGACACGTGGACCAATGAAGCATTGACAAGTGGCAGAGATCTCAGTGTATGGTACGGTGCCATGTGGCCCAGACATGGGATGTCACGTGGCACCCTTTGACTAGTTATTGGTTGGAAATGTTTTTGGGAGTTCAATGAGTTTTGAACACTGGACCTCCCACTAGGCTAAGCTTCTTGGCAGAGCCAGGATATCCAACCCGCCCTCACTATGGGTCTTAAAATTTTATAGGCTCATTTATATTTATGTTTAAATGTGTTATAAGTCAGATGAAGTAAGGGCTGGGGCCTAGCCCCAGCCCCGACGAAAAAACATTCCATATGACCCGCTACCATATGTCCCATGGTATAACATGTTGGCGTGCATTCTTTGGAGTTTGGCCTCCACCTTAGTCGCATGGGATTTTACCTGTGACCGTTGTATATTTGTGTGGGAATGTGGAAAAAACCCTAGTTTAACAAGCAACTTCTGCCATGTGACTCAGGGTTTGGGTGTAGAGATGGCCGATCGATAGGGGGCTTATCCCATCCGATCAGGCCTAGGTCATATGCACATGCCAAGAATCCAAGTGTTGGCGGAGGAGGGGCCAACGCTCAACCCCTTGGAGGTTGATGCTTGGCCACATGGTTCCATATGACCCTGTAGAGGGAGCGCGCACCCAAGCTAGAGGGGATTATCCCTAATTATATGGAAAAAGTGGTTATTTAACTATAATATATGATTTTTTAATGGATTTTAGGCCTGTTTTTGGAGATTTTGGTCATTATTGGGAGATATTGGGCCCTTTTTGGGGCCGGTTCTTGGGGGGAAGTTGGGATATGGTTACGAAATTCAGATTTATATAAACTATGGCCTTATTGAGGCCATGGGGGGACATTTAGAGTAGGTTTATGTTGAATATTTTCCAAGCCAAAGCCATTTTTATGCAGGGAAACTATTAAGGAGTGCACCTTTGCGGACCATTTCTGGGAGCTCCAGTCATCCGATTTGAGTGTCATTTCTTTTTTTGGGTTCTAGAGATCTGGTAGAACAAGACCAGATCAGTTTTGTAACCTCTTGGCACTATTGTGATATACGTTTAAAGCTTCGAAAAAAAATAAGAAAGCCTCATCAATTGAGACAAAGGCCCGGAGACGTAGGCGAGATTGTCGAAATCCGTTAACACTCTAGTGTTCTATGGTTTGTTGTTGTTTATGATTTATTTTAGATCTGTATACGTTTATGTGTCTGTCATATTTCTCCCTCTTTCATTCAGCTTCCTAAATGGTTAATAAACACGTGCATTAATAACTCAACCATTGTCATGTAAAAGATCTTTTCAGATCAAGTGGTATTAGAGCTAGTTGATGTTTGGATTTGAGTTTTGAATGTTAACCAGGGAAAAGATACATCATGGTGAAGGCGATATTGTTGAAGAGAATCCATTGATTGGATTGAGAAAGATAAATTCTCAAAGTGAGAAGATGGCATCGGAAGAGGGACTTTCTTAGGATGAGAAAGAGTTTCGAAAAACTTTCTTCAGCATGTCAGAGATGATGAAGGTTTTGTATGAGGATTACTTGTAATGGAAGAGACCAAATCTGGGTGAATCTTCAAAGGGAAAAAGTGAATAAGGAGAGGATCCTCATCAAATTCCTCCTTCACCTCCATATTCACCTCCTTCTCCTTCTTTTTCAAGTTCAAGTTCTAAAATCACCACAAAGAAACATGTTCATAAACATAAGAATGGAATGCCTTTATTAAAACTTGATTTTAAATTCGAATTACCCATATATAATGGTGAATTTAATGTGGAAAGACTTGACAATTGGGTCATACAGATGTACGTTTATTGCAGTGTGCAACAGATCAAGGATGAGACAACTCAGATCAAGTTGGCATCACTTAGAATTGCAGGCACAACACTCATCTGGTGGAAAAGCAAGTTGCAAAATGGCACACAACAAGTGGGCAATGTATTTCCATCATGGAAAAGTTTTATTTCTACACTTAGAAATTAATTCTATCCTTTGGGTTATAAAGAGAAAGCATTAATTGAATGGAAAGCTTTAAAACTAAGAAAAGGACAAACAATGAAAGAATACACAGATGGCTTTCGTAAAATGGCATTGATGTTAGATATTCCTTTACATACCCAAGAAACTCTTATGAAGTATATAGGAGGTTTACCTGCACATATTCAAAATACTGTATTCATGTTTGGACCTACTAATATTGATGAGGTTTTTGTTCAAGCAACATACATTGAAGCAGGGAAAATAGGTTGGAGTATCATGGGAATCATCTTCAAGGAAAGAGGACAAAAGGAAGTGGCATGACAAGAAGTCAAATGCAGTGACAAGAAAGGAAGAGAGGCCCTCTTGCAAGCATTGCAAGAAAGAGGGGCATGACAAGGACCATTGTTGGAAATTTCATCCCGAGAAGAGACCAAATTGGTTCAAGGAAAAGAAAGGGAGGCAAACAGTTGCGGCAACAACACGACCCATAGACTTGGGATCAAATTCAGGTGATGAATCTAAAGTCTCATTGGTTGGTATGACAGGTAAAATTGGTGAAGGATTTGATTGCAGAAGTAACTTGTTTCACATAAGGGTCATCATGAGGCACACTAAGGTTGACACATTGATATATTGTGGATCTCAATCTAATCTAATTTCAGAGGAATTGGTTAAGCAATTGGGATTAAAAACACAAATACATAATAAGCCTTACACACTTAAATGGATAAGCAACAATCATCAAATGCACATAACAAAGTAGTGCACATTAAAATTTTCAATTTCATCTAAGTATGTGGACGAGGTAACATGTGATGTGGTGCCACTAAGTGAATGTGGAAAGGTCTTAGGTAGTCCATACTTGTATGATTGTAAATAAATCTTCTACAAGGCAAAGAATCAATATCATTTAATCAAAGCAGTTCAAGACTATGTGGTTCATGCTCATCATGTAAGGGAAAAAAAAAATCTTCAAACTATGGAACAATTAAGAAAGGTAGCTCAAGTAAGAAACACACCTATAATTGTTTTGAATCAAGTAATCGATATTAAGAAAGAACATGAGATGATTATCGAATAGAAAATCAATCACAATTTTCTTCAAGATAAGCTAATGTCGTGCAAATATTACAAACATATCAGCTCATTTGCAATCATATTTTTGATACTATCATTAGTAATTTTGTCTACATGGATGATAGTGGCTTAAATAAGATGTGATAGGGTACAAATGGCTAACAATATGCTGTCAGTTATCATGATTGTGTTAAAGTTGATTTTGATGAGACAGGTGCACATGACAGAGTTCGAAGACAGATAACAAGTCAGGTGGCCTATCCTGAGCTTGATGACTGGTCAGTAACCTTTTGTGGACCAAAAGGTCCTTAGTGGGGAGGTGTGATCCAAAATTGGATCCATGAGCTTGATGGGGCTCAGAAAGGCCTAAAAATAAAAATTCTCGAAATGGATTCAAAACATACATGTGTGTAGTTCTCAACGATACTAACCCAACGCAACTTGAACAGGATCAAACAGGTGTCGTATGCTCTGTATATGGCAATATGTTCATTTTTCCAAACAGGTAAAAACAAATGATGATTTTACAGTCCATATAATGTCATGTGGCATATGAATATACAGGTCGTACGACCATACAAATGATGTGGTAGGCACAGTTGGTGATGATGTTGTAGGGTCCATACAACTTGCATTGAAGGCTGACTGGGCGTATGGATGGATGATGTGTTGGGAAGGTATAGGTGGACCAATCCGAGAGTGACACATGTCACCAACTGCAAGGGTGACACGTGGCATGCTCGTATGAAGATACATGGAAGACGATGACTGGGAAAGTATGCTGACAGGGCTAGCAGGTGTAAGACACGTGGACGAATGAAGCATTGACAAGTGGCAGAGATATCAGTGTATGGTACGATGCCACATGACACCCTTTGACTATTTATTGGTTGGAAAAAAAATTGGGAGTTCAACGAGTTTTGAACATTGGACCTCCCACCATGCTAAGCGTCTTGGTAGGGCCGAGCTAGCCAGCCCACCCTCACTATGGGTCTTAACCTTTTATGTGCTCATTTATATTTATGTTTAAATGTCTTACAAGTCTAATGGAGTAAGGGTTGGGGCCTAGCCCCAACCCCAACGATAAAACATTCCATGTGTCCCGCTACCATATGTCCCACGGTATAACACGTTGGTGCGCGTTCTTTGGAGTTTTTACTCCACCCTAGTCGCATGGGATTTTACATGTGACCCTATGTTGTATATTCGTGTGGGAATGTGGCAACAACCCTGGTTTAACAAGAACCTTCCGCCATCTGACTCGGGGTTTAGAAGCAAAGAGGGTCGATCGACGGGGGGCTTATCTCATCCGATCGGGCCTAGGTCATATGCACATGCCAAGAATCCAAGTGTTAGTGAAGGATGGGCCATTGTGCATCCCCTTGGGGGATGGCGCTTGGCCACATGGTTCCATATGAACCTGTAGAGGGAGCGCGCGCCAGATCCTGAGGGGATTATCCCTAATTATATGCAAAAAGTGGTTATTTAACTATAGTATATGATTTTTTAATGGATTGTAGGTCTGTTTTTGGAGATTTTGGTCATTACTGGGAGATATTAGGCCCTTTTTTAGGCCAGATCGTGGGGGGAAGTTGGGAGATGGTTACCAACTTCAGATCTATATAAACCAAGGCCTTCTTGAGGCCATGGGGTGACATTCAAAGCAGGTTTATGCTGAATATTTTCCAAGCCAAAGCCATTTTTATGTAGGGAAGCTATTGAGGAGCGCACCTTTGCAAGCAATTTCTGGGAGCTTCGATCATCCAATTTGAGTGTCATTTCTTTTGTTGGGTTCTAGAGATTCGGTAGAACAAGACCAAGTCATTTTTGTAACCTTTTGGCATTGATGTGATGTACTTTTAAATCTTATAACATAAATAAGAAAGCCTCACCCACTGAGATAAAGGCCCGAAGATGTAGGCGAGATTGTCGAACTCTGTTAACACTCTGGTGCTCTATGGTTTGTTGTTGTTTATGATTTATTTCATATATGTATATGTTTATGTGACTTTCATCTTTCTTTCTCTTTCATTGAGCTTCCTAAATGGTTAATAAACACATGCATTAATAACTCAACCATTGCCATGTAAAAAATCTTTTCGAATCACTAAGAGGCTAGGAAAAAGGGGCTAAGCTTGAGGGCTTAACCCAAGGGAATATTATAATGTATTTTCCTAAAATATTGAGGCTTGGGAAATAAACCATTTTATCCTAAGTTCCTTTGGGGAAAGGAATGAACTCCAAAGAGAGCCAAGTGTCAACCTGGGCACATGTAGATTTATGTGGGAAAATCCATCGTTGTGGGGGTTCGCTCACCATTTTTTCCATGCTCCCCCTTCACTCACAAACTGAGAAGGCACGCAGTCAGCCATTTTCTTCCATTGTTGAACCCTTTTCCATCGTGAACCTCTATAACTTGCACACACTGGTATTTTTGTTGAGCCCGTACCTTGCCTTACTGGATTTTTCTACTATGGTTACTTGTTTGACTTAGGAGCTGGACATAAGAAGCAGGTTGTCAGGCCTATGGTTTTGAAGAGGCGGGTTGTCAGGCCCATGGATTAAATAAGCAGGTTGTCATGCCTATGAGAAACTCTCTCTAGGTGAAAGAGATTATTGGGGAAGTGATATCTCCTAGAGGGAGTCCAGCAGCAGCTAAAGAGCTCTGAGAATTCCTGATCTAGACTGTTGCTGAAGCCTTGGAAGGGAAGTGGAGCAACCAATTGACTATGGAATAGTGAAGGTGTATATTCCCGGGGTGGGACATGCATGTGGGGAATGAGAGTCTGTGAGTGGTGGGCGTAAGTAGGCTCCATGGAGGGAATCCTTCCTATTGCATTGTGTATCTTTCCGTAGTCTTAGCCTAGCCTAGGGCTTCCTTTACCCTGTGTGGAGTTTAGTCCCAGCTCAAGGGTGACCCATTGCTGATAGCTTGGAGTAGCGTGGTCTAAGGCTAGGAGGTTCGTGGAAGGTTTGCATGCAGTCAATGGCTTTCATAAAATGATAAGTACCAATTATATGCTAATTTTACATGTTGTGTTAAGTACATGTATGAAGTTTATCATAATTTCCTGTGTTTGTTGCATGTATGTGTTTACTGTCACTTCCGCATGAATCTGTGTATGAGCATAGTGTTTATATATTTTAAATTTGCATTATATATATATATATATATATATATATAGTTTGAATAGAGTAGAGATTTTTGGTAGCATGCCTCAACCCTGTGATGGTTGGGTATGTTACAATATGGTATAAAAAATAGGTTTATGGTTGTAAAGTGAACAAAGTCAAAGATTGTTCATGGTATATACACGATGAAACAACTTGAATAAAACAAGTTATATACATAAAAAAATATGGCATGTAAGAACATTAAAGAAGCAAGAAACAAAATTGTAGATCAAATTACTAAAATGACAATCAATAAAAATGAAAACCTAAAAATAATTAATGTTAAGGAAGATGCTAAAGAATCTAGGGTGTGGAAAGCCAAGTTGGAAAATCTCATATCCCAATTCCTTGGAGATCCTACATGTTAGCACCTTTTCTAAAAGAATAATTTAAAGACACTTTACAAATCCAAGAGACTTTCAACATCCTGATCAACATGGACAATAGTCATTCATAAACTATTCTAGAATTTTGAAATCATATTTTTTTATGATTTTCTTTTAATTAAATTAAAATATTTAGGAGAGTTGGTAGATAACAACATCATGCATCTTTGTTACTTTTGGTGAAATTTACGCATTGTAATAAATTTGGTAATAACAAGAAAGATAGTTAAAGTGGGGCTTTGAGAATGTATATAGTAAAGGTAATTATAGTTTTTTTTTTTTTAAATATTTTTTCTTTTACTATTAATGTCGCGAAATTAATATTAAAGTGAAAATTCATTAATTTATTAAGAAATATATATATATATATATAATCACTCCAGTTTACTAATGAAGCACATTTTTTATAACAAAGAAATTTATAATTATTCTTAAATTTATATAAATAAAAGAAAATAACATAAAAGTAAACAAATTGCTATCTTTATATTCATGTAAGTAACAATAACATATTTAATTAAACAAATAGTTACCCTTAAATTCATGTAAATAAAAGATAATAACATAAAAATAAATAACAAATATTTTATACAATTTGTATTCTTTTGCCAGAAAAGACAAATCTAACTTAATTATTGTGTTTGTAAATTATTAAAAACAAATTATATGATGTGTTTAATATCCATGTTTTTTATTTTATAAGTTTTTGATGTGTTTAAATTCCATGTTCTTTATTTTTTATTTTTTTGTAAGTTAGGTGGTACTTTTCTATTTTCTATTTATATATGCAGGACAGGCTACATTAAAATATTTATACTTTGGCCTCAACCTGCCCGTAGGAAATTAGGTC
>SNQJ01S0250672.1:0-12853 GCA_010110895.2 Picea sitchensis
GTAAAAATAATATGATCTTGTTGAGTGTATGAACATAGAATGAGATCTGAAATTGGTACATATGTACCATATTATTGCTGGAACTAAGATGTTGTTGCTGAACTCTGGAGTTGAATATTTGATTTACTGGAACACTGTTGCAAGTTGTTGTAAGTTTCATGGAACCATATAGTCTTCATTCATATCCGCATCATGGCATAATTCTTATCTATGTGAATAAATTTTTTCGATGCCGAACATAGAAAGAAATTGTCGGATTACCAACCATTGATGAATGTTGTTAACCGACACAAGACTACTCACCATTAATGTCAATGAGAGTCAATATTCCCAAGTACATCTTACTATGTATGAATAAATGTGGGGCACGTCAAGTCACCTATAATATCCTACAAACAGGGGACATTGATGTATTCCCACTGTTTATTGGCGAAAGAACTTGCCATTAAGGCATGCAAGCCTTAAGGTACTGAAAAGGTCTCTAGTCTCAATCCCAGATGATGTGTTGATGTCGATGGGCCAAGAATTGTCAGAAGGAGGGCCATAAGGAATCCCCCATCATCTAATGCGAGTACAGAGTAATGATTTAGAGGACCATAGATGAAAGATCAAGTAGGCTTTATTTGGCAAAACGAAAATGACAAGGTGGTAACTCAGCATGGTAAGTGAGCTAAGTGACTTTATTCATGGGTTAGGGGTGAGTGAAAGTGAGGCAGGAAAGTATGAAACTTGCAAAGGGGTTGAATCCATGATCTAGTAGTGATAGGAATATGACAAGTTTAGGATTGACTTCAACATGTTAGGCTCAAAGGAAAGAAGATGAATCATCACATCATGGCTCTGAAAGGCTTATTTTGATAGCAATGGTATGGTGGATTTGGTCTGAAATAGAAATGATTTTGACTTCGTCATGATTTCACTGAGACATGCCTTCTCAAGAGTATGTGGTCTTTGAAAACCACTAGCGCATAAATTGGTCTTCTTTATCATCCCGGAACCTGCAAAAACTTGACACTAATCTGTAATGAAATGTAAGTTTATCGGCGAATAGAGGTGATCAGTCTTTCTTCATTCGATATATATGCAAAAATCCACAAATAGTGCTTAACAAATCCAAGGAAGATAAATAAAATGAAATGAAATTCACATTTTACCTGTTGGGAAGTGGTGCACCTTAGACAACCCGTCAGTGTTTCTTTGATAACTTCTCATTTGATGCTCAATTTCAATGATTCAAAATCCAGATGATAGATTTATAGCATGTTTTTATGATTTGACGATTTAAACTATTTTTCGAAGTCATATGGCTGCAAAATCCAATAAAATGACCAATTTTTTTATTATCTTAAATGCTTATTATAATGAATCCATACCTTAGTTGCAAATGTCTGATATCATTCCTTCCTTTAGTTTTCAAAACTCCTGTTAATGGCAATTTTTCTGAAACTAAATGGAGCTGGCACAATATTCAATATTTCCTTTGTTAGAGAGATCATAGTTTTGATCTGGAATCTTTTGGCTCTAAATTGTACTGCATGCCAGCACTGGGACCCCTTCTGCACATAAGGTAGAGCTTTAGAGCTCAACTACAGGAAGTACCCTTGGTCTTTCTTTTTACAGTGGGAAAAACCAAATTTATACAGTTTGAGTTGAAACCAAGCATTGCCCAGATAATGTGATTCAACCTCTTAGAGCGCATTGCCCAAACATTGAGTTCTGAATACAATCATAGAGCGCATGATCGGGGATACTGCATAGGTCTTTACTACAAATTTTGATTTTATGTTTACCAGTAAGATTGCTACGCTTTCATTCGGCCAACTACTCGATTTGGAATTGAATATACAACTGAAATGACATGAACAAGCTATCGAGAAATAATTGTTACCTCGTATCGCTAACATGCGTGCAAGCTTGAGAACTCCTTTTTTTTTTAGGGTGACATATTCACCTCCTTCTTTATCTATAGATAGTTTATACCCACCAGGCATTGGCAGGTAGGTTGATGTCTAAATTCATCAATCGTATTCTGGGCACGCTGGGCTCGACCGGTACAAGAATAATAGTGGTACCCCCAGAACCTGTCCCAACGCCATAGCCCATTTCAGAGCCCTATAAGATATAAAAGGCAAAGTCGGGGACCAGGATATGTATTAATGAGCCATATTGATACACGCAGGGGAAAGGAACGAATATGATGCTATATGCTAGGTGCATCGGTGTATCCATTTGGATATAGGTGGTGTAGGCAAGATTTTGAAAGACTACTGGGGGGAGAAGGTCATCTTTCGTCTTATATCAGTTGCATGGATCAATAATTGCAATGTCTGCTGATTAAAATCTTCTGTCAATTTTGTGGCATAATCTGGTCAGCGATTTTTGTGACTCCCTTTCACGGCGATCTGGTGGCTCCAATTCCACAATGATCATGTGACACAAACTTGTGATTATGTAGAGTTTTTTTTTTCTGCATTCTCGTGCTATATTTCACAGTGATTTGGTGGCCAACCTGGTCCGCAATTTTGTGGAACACTAGCACTGCAATATCACGGGATTTCCGTCTTCACAATCTACCAAATATTTATCAGTAATCAAGATCTATGGATCTAAAAAAAACAAAATATAGCACAAATCACTTATTTGAGGATCTCCCAGATCTTGCATGATTTGAGGAAACTGCTCCCCCAGGACCCAAACGACCTCGTCATATCTCGTGTATCCTTCCGAATTTTGTAAAATCGCTCAAGGACGATCTGAATCGGATTGTCTTCCACAAAAACCACACGTCATTTAACCAAGCACGAATTAAACACCCACCGGATATTTTTAATTTCAGTTATTGCAATCACATGGAAATTACCATAGTCTGTGGATCGCACCACCGAGCCACCACTGCATTAAAAAAAAAAATTAACATTGTCAAAGCAGGAAGTTTGATCAAAAAGTGCATTGGAGAATTGGTGTATATCTGTGATGTGTGTCCTCCTCCTTTCACCCTGATTCTCATATCTAGAAGCAAAGGGGTGGCGGCCCAACAGAAGAATGGGTTCGAAGGCCTTGTAACGGAGAATCTTCGGCTCGATTAGCTCAATAGGGCATCCATTGATCCTGATCAGACCTCTCCCTTGCTTGTAGTATGTCATAGCTACAGTCATCTTCTTTTGGTCAAAGTACTGGATGGAATCCACTGCCGGCCAAAAAATTGCAACGACCTGCCGACCTATCCTTCATAATCAGAGTGATAACCATTGCGTTGGGGCTCAATATTTTAGTATACAAAGTACAGATGAATGTTTTGTTGTAGGTTTGAAGATTGGAGATGCAAATGTCAAGGCCAAAGATCGAGGAATGTTATCTTGCGAGTCGAAGTAATGGAAGCGTAGAAAGTTGATTATGTGAAGCCTCGTGGCGAATATCAACCAGCAAAAATGGAAGATCAATTGAATTGGCAGAGTCATTGATGGATTGCCCTCTCTTTTATGTAATTGATCCACCACACCATTTAGCAGCCTCACAATTGTCATAGAGTAATCATGTTTGGTTGGCGCGCAGAGTTAAAGGAGAATAGGAGAATAGGTTGGGGCTAGGATATAGGCATAGGCATACAGCTAGGATATTTCAAGCTTTGTTTTTTTTTTTTTGTTTTTAATATATTTTTTATTATAACTTGTTTATATATATATATATTAACAATGTTTTTTATTTATTTTATTTTTATTTAGTTTAAACATAGTTTATATTTAAACTAGTTTATTTATTAGTTTTGAACTATGATTGAAACTATTTGTGTATTATTATTATTATTATTTTTTAATTTTTTTAACAACTTATATATATATATATATATATATATATATATATATTGACAAAATAAAAGGCCATTGCACAACCAAAAACATCCTAGACTCAACATTTTTTTTATTTTTTTAAATATGACATTAAATTTTGTTGCCAAAGACATATATATATATATATATATATATATATATATATATATATATATATATATATATATATATATATATATATATATATATATATATATATATATAATTGACAAAATAAAAGATACCATTCATGACAAAACATCCTGAATCAACATTTTTTGTGTATTTTAAATGCAAATTAAAATTTTTGTTGCAAAGACTGGAATTTTCATTTTAAAATAGACATTAAGACTAACTTATTTCCAAATTTATGATCTTCCAGATCGCAAAAAGGTGCGGGAAGAGAGCATACTTAAGAACCTGGTAACTCTCTATCTTTTTGAAATATGCAAATTGAAAAACATATGAAAAGAAATGGTTACCTCTTATGCAGATCACAATTCTTTAGCTCCCGAAACTCGATTTGTTTTCCTCCCTCATGTATGTCCTTTTTCTTGTAGATCTTCCTACCAATGATTGGTAGATGGATGGTTCTTAACGCACCACAAAACATCAATTCTATCTTAAAAACTATAAAAGTTTATTTTTATTTTTAAATGTCTATCTAAAAACTATTTTTTTTAGTTTTATTTTAAGTATTCATGCTTCCAATGAAGCCATTTATGCATTAAAATTTTTGAAATGCTCCTATCCCAACTTGAAAAATGTACACGATTGTTTGTAGGGATATCTGAAATTGACTTGACAACTTCGATTTACATGGATACTTGAAGAATGTGGATGAATATTCGTGAAGTAACAGCTTTGATACCATTCCTCAATGTAGTCTTTAGAACATGTCACTTGTCATGTGGACAGTGAGGTGACTCTTACCACCAAATTGTGGGAAATGAATGAAATTTGATGAAAAATAATCATTAAACAAAGGTAAGCAATCATACAATTGAACTCCCTCATGTTACTAAGATCTTGTTGTCACCAAGATGTCATTTCATCATAAGTTAGCTCCTTTCTTTGCATCAATCAAACCAAAGAAAAAAATGGTAGATTAAATTCTAATGCCTAATCCTTAGCACCATCCCCAGAATGGCAATGAAATGATGAGACGGTCAATTTCTTAAATGTATTTCATTTAATTATCAACCAGGGATGTTCGTAATCTTGTGATGATGCTAGCAAAATATATGAAGGAGTAGGCATATAACTCTAATCCTATCAAATCCTAACTCTTGTATTCCACTTAATAGAGACTTAGTTGTTGTAGGCATGAAAATACTAGCTCCCTTTTAGGAGGTCTTCTGGGAATGTTCCAAATAACCATCAACAATCCAAGATCATCAAGTAAACACTCATGCATTGAAGATAAATACACTTAAAAGGCTTAGTTGTTTTAGGCATGAAAGCAGCTCCTTTCAGGAGGTCTTCTCGAGATGTTTCAAATAACCCATCAACAATCAAGATCATCAAGTAAACACTCATGCATTGAGAAATAAATACACTTAAAGGCTTAGTTATTGTAGGCATGAAACACTAGCTCACTAGGAGGTCTTCTGAGAATGTTTCAAATAACCTATCAACAATCAAGATCATCAAAATAATTCTAATAAAAACAATAAAGCATAAACCTATTCAAAGCATTAGAACAAGAATAAAATGCTACTATGATCTATTTGGAGTGAGCTCAATTCTCCCAAGAACAAGTAACACATAAACTAAAGAAATCTAAATCTAAACTAGAGAATAGAAATTAGTGTGAAACGATTCTTATTCCATCATAGGTTGGATACAATGCTCCAGAGTCCTCCCCTTTGATGGAGGAGGCACTCCTATTTATACAAAGTTTAGATAACAGATCCACAAATCTCTCTAGATCCACAAATGTCTCATTTGGTTGCAACCATGTGCTCACACATATCAAGTGATATCTCTACAAATCCTCTCACAAATATTTCTTTCATGATTAATCTCATCCAAGATACTTGGTAGATCTCCAAATCTTCATCAACTCTTCAAGGGGTTGAAGAGGAAATTCAAATTTGAGGCTTGATGGTCAAGTTTGACTTGGTTGGAATCTTCAAATACACCTGTAAACATCATGAAAACATCATGAAACTCATCCCACTTTCATATATAAGTGTAAACATGTCATTTCCAATATTTAATCATAAATTCACTCAAAAACACTAGTAGTGCATTGGAAAATATGTCTAAAACCATGTAATCGTGAAAATGGTTTAATGTAAGGGTGTAGGAAAGTGAAATATGGTTAAAATTGAAGTGAGAGTGACTTGAAAGTTAAGTGAAAGGTTGATAAAGGTAGACTTTGGCGACCCAATAGGTAGCAACAACTTTCTCTTCAAAATGATGATCACAAGATGATGATAAAACATGGTTTAAAGCATACTGATCTTTATCATTTAGAAACATGTAATTACCTATGCAGTCATTGGTTACCTCATGATCAAAATGGTTTGAAAATTGATTGTCAACTTTCCATGCATACATGTCCATAGAAACATCTGCCAACACTGAAGAATTCTGATACGAATCTGAAATATACTTACATCTTTGTTGTTGTTCCAAATCTGATTCATACTCACTGTCTTCTTGCTCGAAATTTGAAACATACTGATAGTTCCCTTTCTCATGTGCATGTATATTTTCAAAGTAAGTTGGATCTCGAACTCTCTTGGAAGCACAGATGTTCTCCTCAAATTATCGGGAATCTTCAAATAAGCATGATAAGGATGAATACTTCCTTTTGAACAGGAGAAGGACAAGATATGAATGTTGATCCATAGCGTAGTATACCATGGCAGTCTCTATGGGCCAGTCTCAAAGGCATGTCATGATAAATGTTGCAGAACCTTCTATTGAAGACAGACAAGACATCGTCTTCCTCTCTCTTCAAGGCAAAAAAATTAGCAAGTTACAAATCAAGAGAGACTTATTCTCACCCCAATGCTTTAGAAAATTATGGGACAATTCGATCCAAGAACCAATGGATCATCTCTCAAACTCTTAAACCATGTTGTAGCATCTCTAAACAAATATTTGGAGAACAACCTCGTGTAACATCATCATGAACTATCTCAAGTCAACAAAATTTTCAAAGACCCCCAAAATGCCCACTACCATTTGACATGATCCTCTCCAGAAAAATGGGGAGGTACTCAAGGAAATCAAGAGGATAGGGATGAAGGATATGGCAGCTTTAAAGGCTTGAAAATATTTATCTTGATTCTAGTTTGAAAAGAAGTGGGATGAACATGAGGATTAACAAGATGATAGCAAGGATCGATAATAACTGAAGATAATGAGATTTGATAAGGCTTTGAATCACTTTTATCATTCTCATGGTCATGAGGATGAGTATGTTCGAGAGGGATAGATATATAAACCTAGTTCTTGTCAATAGGATGAAATGAAGTTTCAGGACCAACCTCAAAAACACAAGTAGGTTGCAAATTTTCTTCTAGCAAGGATGAATATATAAAACAAAGTTGATTCTCATCTGAATAAACAAAGCACAAAATGATCATCTTTATATGTGAAGGGAAAATAAAAAATGAGTTGATAAAGAACAACAAAATTTCATGAAGGAAATATCATGAGATGATACATGGTCATCCCCTTTCATATGGTCATATTTCTGTCAACATGATCCTCCAAAGTGGAGTGTTTGATTGTGGAGTCGCCCGAGGGTGAATGATTCTGATCAATTTTATGTATTCTCTCTTTTCTACCATCAGAGTTGGATCTATATTGTTCTCCAGGGAAGCTAGCTTCACTTAGTCCTGAAGTAAATATTAATGTTATCATTGAGAGTCACACTTAGAATGTTGTAAGTGCAATCCGGTACCCATAAGAATATAAATGGATTAAATGGTTTGAGTAGGTGGATCAACAAAACTGGGAAAGAAAGGAAGAGGGAAAAATTTACGTAGAGGCATTCCATTGGAATGGATTCATAACATCCTATAAATCAAAGGAAATAAAATTGTATATCATAAAGAGATATATAATGATGAGTGGAATCATGGTGAATATGAAAAAAGTAAGAACATCCATTATATAGATATCCTTTCTACAATAGATAAATACTTTCTTAAACGTGAGCAATGATTTAATGGGCAAGCTACAGCGGATCCTTTGTTGTTCATGAATCATCAATCAATGGCATCTATGATCCTCAAAATCTACAATATATTCAAACAAGAAGATAACAAAGAAGACAATCCGATAACATCTCTCATGAATCTTTGATTGTAGAAAATGTCATTACAAGCAGACCCTCGAGCTTTGGAATGAACAACTAAAACTGCTCCTCTGGCTCTCTCCTCTCTTGGCTCATGAGACCAATCTTTTTCGCAAAACACCCTTTTATTTATAATTGAGTAATATCTATCTACCTAATTATTTCGAAACAAGGAGTTACATAGGATCCTCCTCCATTTAGGAGTCTTGTTAGAAAATATTCCAACAAAATCTTAACAAATTCCTATTTTTGGGGATTTTGTCTATGATGATATATGCCTTTTGAAGCAGGTCATATTGATTGATATGGGTATGGAATACATATCTCCCATTTCCAACAAAATCCTAGGAGACCATTCGAGACCTTCCTTGACAGGTGGAACCTCCCAACAAGGTGAATATCAAGCGATGTCTCTATAGGAAATTTGGTAGTGTCGTTGTAAAACAGTTCGACACATTCTCTAGCACCAGCAGTATTATTAGGCTGGAGTGATTCTATAATGCCTTTTCTATGTATAATATATCTCTAACCATAACACTTTTTCAAAGGAAACTGAGAGATGTTTTTTTTGAGGTATGTGATGAACACAAACCTCCTCCGGAGTTTTTCAAAATACCTTCTCATTTGTTCATAGTCCCAAATTTTAATTTAGTCACTCAAAATTAGAGGCATGATAGCTCCTCAGAAATGCGGTGTGGTCTTTGAGAGGGTGTTTGTGTTGGATTTTAATGTTGTTCAATTACATTCGGTTACTTTATAAATTTACTTGACTGAAGCATAAACCATGAACAATAAGTGATAACAACAAGATCACCAAGAAGAATAACCATGCACAGATACACGAGTACAATAGAAAATGCGTATATTAAATTGATGTTATTACAGTGATGAGAGTTTCATATATATAGAACATGGTGACCATCCATGAAAGGATGTGTCACTTGGATAATAAGTAATTATTTATTTACTAAGTATATTTATAAGTTGTATTATAAATATTATGTCGCCAATATATATATATATATATATATATATATATATCTAGAGAATGTATTCGATGTTGTCCAAACATAAACCTCCCTCTCAATGAGGGAGACATTCTCAACAGGTTGTTCACCATGGGTACACCCCCATTGATGAATGTTAGCATGATGCTAGCTGACATGAAAATATAAGGCCTCAAGTCATATTATTCCTTGTCATGATCAAGGGAAGGGACTACATATGGGCCATTTATCACAAGTGCACCTTTATGATAAATGAATCCTATCTCCTTGGTCTGGCCAATCTAGGAGAAGTTATTCCCAATGTTGAAGTATCAACACTCCCTCTAGCTAGGGAAGTATCTTTCCATGATGGTACACAACTAACGTCTAGAGACACCACAGTCTTTGTCGGTAGTACACAACCACCATTGTATCAAAAGTTTTTCCACGGATGGCACTTCCATGTGGACTTCCTCTAGAAACACTATGAGGTCAACTCCCATGTGTGATGTCGGGGGTCAACTCCCTTGACATGTCCTCATTGCTCTCATGGGATGTTGGGTTATAAGCCCAAATGCACTTATCCCTTATGAATAGTATCTCAGGATCAACTCAACTCAATTCATAGTGGAGTATGATCTGGAGAATGTTGTCACACATGGCACTCCCATGGAATTCTAGAGCTACACCCTCTAGAAACACCCCAAAGTCAACTCCCATAGTGTGTGACATCGAGGTCAATTCCTTGACGTGTCCTCATGTACTCTCCACATGGGACATTGCTATAATCCCAAACCCACTTATCCCTTCTGGGATAAGTGTCATCACAAATCAATTCAACTTGATCGAGAGAATGCGATCACGGAGAATGTTTCCATGAAACAAACAGTGCCTCCTTCGATTGAAATTCTTTACCACACCAAATGCAATCGCGGAGGCACTCCCATGTGGAATTCTAGAGGCTACACCCTCTAGAAACACTAGGGTCAACTCCCATAGTGTGTGACATCAAGGGTCAATTCCCTTGACATGTCCTCATGTGCTCTCCACATGGGACATTGCGCTATAATCCCAAACCCACTTATCCCTTCTCGGATAAGTGTCATCACAGATCAATTAACTTCAGTCACAGAGGAGTACGATCTGGAGAATGTTTCATGAAGCTGCAAACATTAACACTCCCTTTCAGTGAGGGAGACATTCTTTGCCACACCAAGTCTGTCACGGAAGTACTCGAACTTCATATTGGTAAGGGGTTTGGTAAGAACACCAGCAACCTGCTCATCTGTAGGAAGATATTGCACCAATACGACCTTCCTCTACACCATGTCTCAGATGTAATGGTACTTGATCTCAATGTGTTTCAATTTGTCATGAAACATTGGATTATCTAAGAGCTTCACATAGCTTTGGTTATCACAATGAATAACAGTGGAATCTAGCACATGTCCAAATAAATCTGCAAGGAGATTGCAAAGTCACACTGCTTCACGAACTGCCACACTTAATGCAATGTACTCTGCTTCTGCAGTACTCAAGTCCACATAAGTTTGTTTCTTGCTACACCAGGAAACCATGGCAAATCCCAAAGTGAAGAAACACCCAGAAGTGTTCTTCCTGTCTACTACGCTCCCTGCCCAATCAGAGTTAGTATATCCCTGCAATCTCATGTCAATACTAGAAGTATATCTTAGACCATGTCCAATTGTTCCTCATTGGTATCTCAACACATGCTTCACAGCAATCCATTGTGTTTGTCTCGATTGGCTCATAAATTGGCTAAGTGCACTCACTGCATAGAAAATATATGGTTTGGTTTTAACCAGATACATCAATGATCCAATTAGTTGTCTGTACGGGGTTGGATCAATCTCGTCAGAATCAGAAGAAGACACAAATAGTTTCTTCAGATTCATCACCATTGGTGTAGCCATGGGTTTACAGTTTAGCATCCCAAAAAAATTCAATATCTCAACTCTATACTTCCCCTGACTCAAGAAGATCTCATCAATTCTTTTCCACACCTCTAGTCCCAAGAAGTAGTGCATCATACCAAGGTCCTTCATCTCGAACTCAGAGTCCAATGCATACTTGTATTCAATAATAAGGCTCTCTGTACCGGTGAGGAATAAATCATCAACGTAGAGGACCAAAATCAAGGCCTCACCGTTAACACTCTTGTAGTACAGGTTGGGATCAAAAACACTTTTTCTGAATCCCAAACTCATTAGGTGTCCATCAATCCTCGCATACCAAGATCGAGGTGCCTGATTGAGTCCATACAAGGACTTTTTCAACCTACACACATGGGACTCCTTCTCATGTATGACGAAACCATCTAGTTGCTCGATGTATATTTCTTCCTCAATCTCTCCATTGAGAAAGTTTGGCTTCACATCCATCTGATGTAGTTTCCAACCCATGGATGATGTGAGGGAAATAATCGTTCGGATAGAAGTGTATCAAGCAACAGGAGCAAATGTCTCATCATAATCTATTCCCTCCACTTGAGAGAATCCTCTAGCAACAAATCTTGCTTTGTGCTTCTTGATGCTTCCATCAGCTGTATGTTTGATCTTATAGATCCATTTGGAAGTCACTATAGACTTCCTTTCAGGTCTCGGAACAATATCCCACACATCATTCTTCATGATGGACTGATACTTCTCCATCACGACATCTCTCCATACTGGTTGACTAGATGCCTCCTCATAACATGAAGGCTCAGAATCAATGATGTGTCTCATAGCTGTGGTATAGCACAAATATCTCTAAGGTCTATTTCTCTCTCGGAAGGTACCATGAGGAGTTGCATGTCCTTTTGCCTCCTGCAGAGTCTGACGATCCCATGTAGGTCTCTTCTGACCTACTACAATATCTCTCAGAACATCAGTTGGAGGTACAGGATGAATGGGATCAATAGGTTCAATTGTCTCCCTCTGAACTGTTGGAGGGTGAGGGGGAGAATGAACCATCTCTTCTTCTTTATCACTATCAATATCCATGTGAGATCCTCTAAATATCATGAAGGCTACCTCCTTCTCAAAGGTAACATATTTGCTCACCTCAATTTGTCTCTGACCAGGGATGTAGATCCGGTATGCCTTCGAAGACTCACTATACCCCACAAATGTACCCTTTATTCTTGAAGGGTCTAGCTTGGTCCTTTTCTCTTTGGGTATATGAATGTATAGTGGACACCCAAATATCCTAAAGTGTCCAACCTCAGGCTTCACTCTAGTGAAGGCATCCTTAGGAGTCATGTTCCTTACAGTCTTATGAGGACTTATGTTCTGAACATACACTGAAGTCATGGATGCTTATGCCCACAAAAACATAGGTAAATGTTGATCATGAATCATTTCCTTGACTGCCTCGATAATAGATCTATTCTTCCTCTCTACAACCCCATTTTGTTGAGGGTTGTAAGGAACAGTGTAATCCCTCTTGATCTCTACCTCAATGCAGAAATCGTTGAAATAATGGGAGATGTATTCTCCTCCATTATCTAATCTCAACACTTTAATCTTCTTTCCGGTCAGGTTTTCGATCTGTTCTTTGTACTCCTGAAATCTAGCAAGGACTCCATCCTTGGTTTTCAATAAGTAAATCCAAGTCTTCTGAGAGTGGTCATCAATGAAGATCACATAGTATAGGTATCCACTTAAGGAAGCAATTGTCATGGGTCAACATAAATCTGTATGAACCAAGTCTAAGATCCC
>SNQJ01S0250673.1:0-12852 GCA_010110895.2 Picea sitchensis
TGGTGTCACCATTCTTTTCAATGATCTTTCTAAATCTACAGTCCAATCAACCTAGAAACAAATTGTTGACTGAGGGTGGGATATCTTCTAGCAACTTATAGTCAAAGAATCAAAAACATAAAAGCACCCTGAATCTGAATACTTGTCAATTTTCCACCCCAAGTTCTTGAAAACTCTATTGTCTTCCAATTTCAGCTTTAGCCTCGCCACAAACAAGTTGATTAGTGACAATTCTAGCTTAGTCAAAAACCATACAAAGTACTTGACTAGGCTCTTTTCCATAGATGGAGACCTTCTTACTCTATGTATTCCCATAATGCAAATGGAATTAGGCCTTGTTTTACATTTTTCTACCAGTTCCTAAATTCAAGCTGAGATCCTGTAGTTAAGTCCAATAATTTATTTCCTCATGGAAAAGAATTGATCTTGATCACCCAACAACTTTCTAATCCAAGTGAAATTAATTCCCACAAGTAGAGGCAAATAAATACAATTTTAGTTTTAAATTATGCGTATTAGTCCTGCTTTACTAGGTAAAATCTACCAAAACTAACTCATCGAGCCATTCATTGTATTCATCCACGTTCTTAAGATCTTCCCACCACATAATGCACAAGCTTTCATTTCCATCAATGTCACAACAATTTCCAAAATACACTTAACTATTCATGCAATTATTGTGGCAAAAACATACCACCCCCAACCCCTAGGTTGAATGATTGCAATATGAATCTAGATATGTGTCCTCACTCCCACCTTGTGGAGAGGGATATAGACGAGCTAATCCACATTGAAGGAAAGTTACAACCAACATGTATTGTTACACCTGTCTCTTTTGGGATAGCTAGGAGATCATGTCTCGCGGTCCCTGATGAAGACAGTGATCCCAGAGATGATCATCAATATTCTCTACAGACAACAACCCCTCAAATGCCCCCTCGTCATTACACAACTGATTTGACTTCACTTGATCAACATGGTTCATCGATGATGGTGGTCCAACACATGAGCTACACTAGTCATTTGTTTCATATAAAGTGTTACATTTAATGCACTGGGCATTTATGTGAGGATCATGGGTTGAAGTCGAATAATGGATCATGATTCTTTGGGAAGTTATGTTTTTTTCCTTGTTCACCTTGGTGGTTATCATAGGTGTCCTAGTCCAATATTGTTGTCACTCTTGGGAACATGGGTACTATTGGGAAGCCTCAATAGGGGTAGCATACTGTTCACTTTCATGCTTTACACTTTCCATGTATGTTCCTTCTGTTGTCATACCCATGCAGAATGTTTGTTGTCTTAAAAAAAATGATGAAGTGGTTCATTCTTCTATGAGAAGAAGGGATATAATGATGAAGTTGATGCAAGTGCTAAAGAATAAAAAGAAAGCGTGTTATAAAAGAAATAGGAAACAATGGGATAATAAATGACTAAGTCAAAATCCAAAGGTTAGCAGGGCCTACTGCCCCCTCGTTATGAGGCAATCACCCTTAGTCCTAGTGCACTAAATGCATATCAATTAAAAGACTTAATCACAGCAAGAAAGATAATGAATGTTTGAAACTTGAAAAGGAGACTTGAGAAGAAATAAAAGAATATCAAAATGTAAGAAGGGGTTTGGAATACATACCTTTGCGAGAAGGAGTGTCTTAGGCGTCCAAGCTCTCCTATAAAAGCTCATGGAAATGGATGGAGCACGGTTAGCTTGCATGCCAATGACTCCATGACCATGAAGTAAACCCCATACCAACTCATTCACTTATACTTACAATTTGAAGGGTTTCTCCATAACTACTCCTCTACTTGAGTGTGGCACACCTAATAGGTTCTTATGATGTGCCTCCCATACCTAAACTTGGAAAGTGCATAAAGTCTTGAGCTAGTGTGAAGTTTGAATAAGATACCTAATGTGAATTGTTTATTTGGCTTTTGTATTAAATGATTGTTTACTTTATATGATTCTAATGACTTTTGTATTATGTAGTTGTTGTTCTTAATTGATTTTGTGGACCTTGCTTGGTCATGATGCACTTTGACATGGTCCTTTGGAGGACGTTTTTATGATGATACCCAAGACATTGAGCACTATACGAAGGACGTTGCACATTTGATGTAGAGTGTAGGGCCATATGATGATTGGACATGTCCTAGGGCACCTCCCACACCTCTTGGACCTTGGAAGTTGGACATATGAACTTGAACATTGTATATGTACCTCGATGTGCCATAGTGAAGGATTAGAAAGCCCTAGAGGTTGGATAATGCACTCCTTAGCATATTAGGGTTTGATCAGATGATGTTGCACTTGGAGATGATCTCACACCTCTTTGGAGACGTTATGGAGCTCTCTTCACCTATGACATCACACCCTAGCCCTTGGATGTTGCATTTGTGATGATGACATCACAATTTGATGTAATTGGCTGAGCCTAGCATGTGGGCATCCATTTGATGATGAGTTGGCACATGATGGTAATGAGACATGACTTTTTGGGTGAGATATGTGACCTTTGAAGATGCTTTCACCTTTGATGGAGAGACATGGCCTTTGTAGGCACCTTTACCCTTCTAGAGCATGACATCATAGCATTTGGAGGCTCTCACATCCACACATGTCATTTTTGAGGGAAGTTTTGATGTGTTTTCATTTTATCTTTATGTTGGAGGATATTTTATTTTGGAATTGAGTCCTTGACCTATCCACCTTATATCATGGATATTTTATATTTTAGGGGTTTTTGAGGGCTAAGCGTTAGGGTTTTCTCATATAAGAAGGCTAGTGCCCCCTCATTGTAAAATCATAACTCACACTTGTGGAGTATCACTTTCTATAATTATTCTTTTCTTCTTTCTCATCATGGAGTAGCAATGTGCACCTCTTGGAGGGTGATCTTGTGGATGTTTCTCTTGTTTTTGGTGAATAATTCTTGAATTATGGTCTCTTCATGCATAGTGACTTGGTATAGTGAGTGCTCTTTCCAAATATTTATGTTTATTCATGGTATTTTAAGTGGATGCTCTACCAAATTGTTTATAAGTTGCATGTTATCTTGTCTCCCTTGGATACTTTTGTTTTGAAACCCTAAGAAGGATTGTGATTGGGCATCCCCTTCCTTGTTTTTATCCATCTTAAGCTTGTTGAAGGATATAAGGTCAAGTTTAGGGATTGTGATTATACATCCCCTAAGTTGTCTTTATTGGTTAAATTATAGGGCTTGTGATTGTACATCCTAGGGTTTACCTATTTTGCACTTGATCTCTTGCTAGATGCCTTAGAAGACATAGGATGATGCCTAAGATTTGAGATCGTTCAACCTTAGGGTTCATTTTTTGTAATGAGTTAAGCCTAGGTTTGTGATTGGACAACCCTAGGGTTTTAATATTTAAGTCTTCTCTTGCTTCTAGTCTCCTTGAGGTTGCTTCCATTAACTGCCCTTATGCCCAAGGATTTAAGAGGACACTAGTATTTCTCTTATTGTAATTGAGCTAAAACCCTAGTTTTAGCTCTGTCTCTCCCAACAATTTGTTTTAACTTATGACTAATTGAATTGCATATTTGTTTGCCATCATTCCTAGCCTAATGCCTTGCATATTGGCTTAGAATCATCATATAACATCATTATTGTTGAATTAATTGCATTTTTAGCCATTAGGGTTTATCATCTTACATCTATTTAACATAGTTTAATGCTATTTAATTGCAACGATCAATTAGTTAATGGTTTATTAGTCTTTTGTCTTGCATTCAACATCTTTTCTTCATTGCTTGTTACTAAATTAGGAATGATTTACTACTAATGTTATAGTAAGCTTGATACATCTTTGAAGTATCACATCTTTCTTTCAAGTTTATACAACCTCCTTTCTTTTGATAGCCCCTAGTGTTTTGGGGCATTTAATTTACTCTTATATCCTAATAAACATAATTGATTTCCTTAATAACACCCCTCACACATGAACAATTGATTTGCTTTGTCTAATTCATCTTGACCTTTCCCTTAACTTTGACCTAGCTAATCAAGCAACCAAGATGAGGGGTCATAGAATTGCCTTATCTTGATATAGGATCCTTTGAGGTTTCCAGGGGCCTTCCTTGTGTTGGATCTCTATCATTCACTAAAACAAGGGGAAGTACTTGCTTAGGTGATTGTTTCAATTACTTCCATATGTTACACTAGTCAAGTACCTTATGAAGACTTTGCACAAGTGTTAGATTTCATGATACATTTTGGCATCATTAGGGAGAATTGAGTCATTCTTCATGTGATATTGAAGTCTATGCTTCAACACTCTTTTGGTAAGCTTACATCAAAGCCTTCATTTAGATGGCTTACATGGCGTCTCCACTCATATGTTTTGGTAGAAGGTGTCATCATAGTTTCAAATAATGGAATTATGGAACCATGGAAACTTCATGAAATGTTTCCTTCTCTCAATATTAAAGACATCACGGGGTACCCAAATCAACTTCTTCCTGATTATGAGAATTGGCTCTTATATTTCCAAGGAGATGTTTACTATGTTATCCCACATTTCATGATGCTCATTAAATATGTCTCAACACTAAAAGAAAGACATGAAGATGTTTTAATAAGACTATTTTTATTATCTTTGGGACATGTTACCCCCATGCCTAGGGGTAGCTAAAGGAGATCATGTCTCGTGTTTGAAATGGAGAATATGATCACGACCATGATGATGATAAACATGTCTATAGGTGGCATGCCAACAACCCCCTCATTCACATTTCTGAGGGTACATGTCAACCAAGGCTCATCACATCCAGACAACCTATGAGTATGGGAGATGGTGAGCCATCGTCACCATGAGTATGTTAGTCAGCTAACATGCAAAGTGTTGTGCTTAATTTGTCGGGCATGTGGTCGGGATCTTTGGTTTAAGTTGAATAATTGATCACTGGTTTGGGAAATTGTGTCGGCTACTCTATTTCTTGGTGGTTAACTTCTATCCCCTAGTCCCCATGTTGTCACTTCCCATGGAAAAAGTGTACTATTGGGGGGGCCCTCCTGAGGTAACATTCATTCCCCACCATACTTAACACTTTCCATCACAAGGCCTCTCATGGTGTACTAAAATTAAAATATGGGCCATGGTCTATTCTCTCCTCATGAGAAAGAGGATGAAGGCCTAGAGGAGTTGATTAACTTCTAGTAAAAGAATAAGAATTTGATGTTAAAGAAAGAAAGGAATGATGGAAAGAAAGGACTAATAAAATCTAGTCCAAACTTTAGATCTACTCTTCCCGGTGCTAAAAGCCCTAGTCCCAAATAGAAATGATAAAGCTTGAAACCTTATAAAGGGGACTTGAAAAGCTCATGGTAAAAGAAGACTATAAAGGCATCTAATAAAAGGGGTTTGGAAAAGTAACATGTGAGGTAACTAGGGGGTAGCTTCGAGCAATTGCACCCTTCACATAGGTGCTCATAGAAATGGATTTAATGACACCATGAGCCATCAAGTAATCCCTAAAACCAAATCACTTTCACACTTACTCTTGAAGGTTTTTCCTACTTCCCTCAGGGATCTATCCGCTTTACTCGGGGAGTTATTTATTTCTTCCCTAGGTGGCACACCTAATAGGTTTGGATGAAATCCCTCCAAATTAAGCTTGTCCACCTTGAGTCCATGAGTTTAGGGTGTGATGCTTGAAGGAATCTTTGGTGAATTATCTTGCTGGCTTATATCTTAAGTTGCTTACTTTACACTTTGTTTGTCTTAAGGACTAATGTTTCTTATGAACTTTGGCTAACCATGTTTTTATACTTTGATTTGTCTTGAATGACCCTGACATGGTTCCTTGAGGAACGTCCTGGGCTTGCACCCAAGACATTGTGCCTTTATTATAGGACTATGGCCGTGTGATGGAAAGTAGTGGGTCATCAGCGACTCACCACCCTCAAATATTGACCCTCACATCTCAAAACCCTGAACAGTGGACATATGGGCTTGGTAGGAGTAGATTGATCATATTGGGTATAGATGGGTTGGAATTCCATAGGTTGGGTAGAGTACCCCAAGAATTATTTTGCACCGGGATCATGGACATTGTGCTGATGAAAATAGTCAGGGACAATGCAAAGATGATATGTATCTCCCCAGGGCCTCGATGCAACACTTGGATCTTGTATGTTGGCCCTATTTTGGTGATGACATCACCTTCCAGGGTATGACAAGCTAAAGGTTTGATGCACATATGGGGTGTTGATGACACATGGCATGATTTGATCTGAAGAAGAGACATCGTTCCTCTCATCTCTGGGTGTTACGCTGGAGACCTCGATTTCAGACCTTGACGTCACGCGTGTGGGCTATTTTGATTGTATTTTGCATTTATTGCACTTATAAAGGTTAAATGAGAGTCATCCCCCGCTAGGTGAATGTTATGTTATGTTTGTGGACAGAAAGTGAATGTTTGGACTCTATATAAGGCTAGCTCTCGACACTTCATTTTGGATCATCGACCATCACCTTTGTGAACACATATGAAATTTTTCACCCTTTTGGGTAACTGTCTTCTCTCCCATGTGTTGATTTGGAGGATCAATTTATGGATAGTTTTGTTGATTTTGGATGGATATATATGAAGTGGGTAAAATTCTCTTGGTTTCTTGGATGAAGTAAATGAATTTATGAAATTATTGTTTTATGCTATTAATGTTTTCATGGTGAAATTGATATTTTTTTGGAATAAGTCTTGTTTATTGAAACCCTCAGAGAGGAACATAAGTGCTTCTTCCTCTGACAAAGTTTTACTTGTCCAAAAATTGTGAATTGTCCTTTCTAGGGTTAGAACCCTAAATCCCTGAAGTGCTATCACTTTAGGATTTTAGCTATAGACATTTGATCCTTGACCTAGTTGGAGTTTCAAGAAGGGAAAACAACACCTAGGGCCCAAATGTGCTTGCACCCTATAAGTCCTTCTCCTCAATATCTAAGACCTAAATCCCAAATGTACTTTCACTTTAGGGTTTAGATCCTACCTCTTAGTTTTAAGTTGGCCAACCTTGAAGCTTGGTTTCATTAAAATACCATACCATAGAAAGACACTAATCTTGAAGCAACTCTCTTGGTAAATTGATTGACAAACTCTCTCTCAAAACTCTCAAACATTCTACCAATTGTACTAACACTAACCTTAGAAAACTCACTAAATAATTTGTTGTTGTTATACAATGTTTTTTATGACCATCTAAATCACATTAATTTGTTGGAATCACTAATCTGAAGGTAAACAACTCACTCATAAATAATATCTAACAATTGGATAATATTCTCTTGGATGTATGCTTATTTTTCATGGTCAATTGTGGTATTTCTAAGAATTTATTATTGTTGTTATTACAAATTACTTATTGTTGTTTATAAGATTAGTTATTTGTTGCAATTTTCAACAAACATAGAAATCTAACTTTCCTAGTATCACAAAAGTGTTTATTTCATGCTTTGGCTTGGAAATTGTTATATATATATGTTGTAAAGTGTTATTTTTCTAGGAAGGTACCAAATCATCTTCAAACCTCTTAGTTTCCTTGACCTAGACCAATCAATCAATGATCAATATAGAGAGTGGTAGGCTTGGCTACTAAAATTTCTATTTGATCCATTGAGGTCTGAGGGAAATCCTCCCTTGTGGTGTACCTCTTCCACCACTAAAGCAGGGAAGTCCCTACTTAGGTGACGGTGGTAGGTTCTTCCATAGTTACACACAATATTTAAGGGATAATGCGGAGGTTTTCTGAGTACAAATCCCACGATAACAAGCCAAGAGCAAGAGAAATGGCTCAAGAATAGGTGTGATCCAAAAGGCATAACTTCCTTCAAAATTCTCCTTGAAAGATTCATTAAACGTTGGGATTACAACCTTCTATTCACAGACGTTGGTGCAATTTTGATAGAGACTTTGCAGGAGTTCGATCTCCTTTACATGTTGGAAGAACATGACAAAGAACCTCTAAAGGTAGAAGGGATTGATGAAGAAAACTACCAAGTACATGAAGAAGAATATAAGTCACCTCATGAATTGGTTGAAGAAGAATAATTTGATGAAACACATCATGTTGAAGACCAAGTCCATAAAGAAGGTCCTATTGAGAGTACTCCTCTTCATGAAAATGAAACATTGGTATTTTTCTTCTTCATTTGATGATGAAGATGAAGTCACCCAAGTTGGCTTCCCTCCACATGAAGATGGGAATATGGTAAGTTGTACTCTTTCCCATGTTTTTTATTTCTATGTTGCATCCTTACATGACTTGGAAAGTGAAGAAATATTGGAGGAACCCTTGAATGTAGTAATTTTTTCATCTAATGAAGAGCATGTTGATTGTATTGATGGTTTTATACACATTGGAAGATGTAGATGGGATATGAGATTCTTTCATTTTGATTTAGATCCCATTTATGATATCAATGATGATTCTAGAATCAAGAATGTAGAATTTTTGCCTTTAGAACATACATCTATGTGCATTGTTGATTTGAATTTTTGGCAATATGAAGATGATATGTTCATAGATTTTTTTCAACCATCTAGGAGTGATCCATTAAAACATTCTCATGATGAATTCCAGCCATATCCTATAAGGTTTGATATGTATTATTTTGAGAACTTGGATTTATTCTTATGAAGAATATATCCAACCACCTTTGTCTTTCAGATTTTGGTGAACATTCTTATGACATGATGATTTGCCCATGACAACAAGAAATTCATAGTAGAGATTCCTAGGATTTGTTTTTTATTTCTATATCATTGAAGATGGCCAGGAATTATGTTTTAGCGATAAATTATCTTTGGGGGAAAGGTGTTTTCAACCTATGGTTTTTTGCAATGGTTTTCAGTAGCATATAGAAGATCAACAAGCCTATGTTTTTGAGATTTTTTTTTTTTTCTTAATATCTAAATTCATTTCCCATTTTTCATCCAATTTGTCTTTGGGTAATTATCAGACATTCTTCAGCCGCATATAGAAGATCAACAAGCCCTATGTTTGTGAGTTGTTTTTCTTAAGATCTAAATTCATGTCCCATTTTTCATCCAATTTCTCTTTGGGTAATCATCACACATTCTTCATATTTCTTATGATCCCATATCAAGCCTTGTGGAGTAATGAAAGCTAGAGTGTCCATTCTTTGAAGTGTTTGATTTAGCCTTATGAGCCTTCATCATATCACAACCCTATTCAAATATGAATAGAGAAATCTTGTGGGCACAAATATTGGCATGGTGTTTTCTCTATTTCCTACCCTCATGAGTTGGATTTTATATTTGGTTATGATGTTGTATTTATTGCCAGGCTAGGTGATGTAATAGTCACTAATTTTGTTGGAAATTCCCCTTAGTTTACTGTGTAGACACTTCATCAAACAACTAGTTATGTAGTGGTTTTGTGTGTATTGATTGTATATGCTTTTTAAAAACAGTTTGTAGCTTGAAGAGTATTTTAAATCACATTAAATAAAATATCCATGCCATGAAAATACACAAGACACAAGCCCAAGATTGATTGCCTTAACAACATTTGCAACAGTAGTACATATGGTCACTAACAACAACTAGATAGTAGCCATGAATAAGCAAGGTTTGGTATGTGTATACAAGAATGGGCTTTAAATACCTCCATTAATTACACAACAACAATACAGGCCTATAGAATGTAATTTATATGAAACAACAAGATTTAGAGCTAGAATCATTGTCCAGATGTGTTGTGCTCCTGTCCACAAGATGATTCACCCTTCCCAACAACACAAATAGTCCCATAATTAAGGATACGACCCAACAACCCTTCTCACAACAACTCGGCCTCCAAAACAACAAATCGACCCCTAAAAAATGAATAATACAACCCAAAAATGAAAAACCCCTTTCCATAACTCAACTCCCTTGAAGATGACGCCCCCACACACATATAAATCTCTCAACAAAAGAGATAAACTAAACCCCAGGTGTACAAACACGACCCCCACAGAAAGTAATGCACCCAACAGTGTATTTCAGTCTCTTCTATTCATGAATTCTCCCAACATACAAGGAAATCACCCCTTTCAACCATAAACTTAGGAAAAAAAATCATCCTTCCCTCAACCCAAAATCAACCCCAAATGAAGAATGCTTAGCTGTAAAAAAAAACAAGTCATTCATGAAAAAATATCTCAACTATGTTAAGATACTCTCTGCCACAGATGAAGCACAATGAGAAGATTTGGATGATCTCCTCTCAATAACCAACTATGAATTTGGATAGTTTCACCACTGAAACTAATCTCCAAACTCTCTAGGTTTTTCATCCCAAGAGAGAAAGCCACAAGAGCTCTCTCAATTTAGTTTTTGGAAAATAACCAAATGCATGTGAGAAAGGGCACCCCTCATTCTCCTTTTATTCTCGTTGACCCTTTTAGGACCTTTTTACTCTTTTAATAAGTTAAAGTGACTTTTATTAATTCAATAGTCACTTCACCTTTTTCCAATTACTCCAATGTCACCTTTTGGAATTAATTTCCCACTCCAACATTAATTAATTCCTTTTAATGTCGAGGAAAGTGATTAATTGGCTTTAAGAATTTTTTGGATGTCGGAAGCCCCTTTATCATCATCCCAATCTTTAGATATTTAAGTCTTGATTCCAACGATCTATTACACCAAGATATTCCCTCAGATAATATGATCTGAATAACACCATTAATTTATTTAATTAATTATGCTCCAATAATAACCTAGAATTATGAGAATGCATTCGAGATGCCATGAAACGAGAATGAATTATTCTTGAAATGATCGATGATGAAATATGAGTAAATAGGCTGGGATTGGGACTACTTAGAATTCCCCTCGAAACCCTCAGAGCTCCTTTGTTAGCTCCATTTAACTCGGTCATCTTTGGCATAAACCCTAGAGGTCACCTCCAACTGAGAAAAGTAGGAAAATCCAAAAAATGGGGACATCACACATGATCCTTTTGTGCTTAATGTATCTTTTCTTTGTTCATAATTAAGCACAAGGGTAGAAGTTATAACCTTGATAAAATGCTAGGATGGTTCTATCGGTTGTATGATTATACGTAGCTCTTCAATTGTCTTTTAGAATAATGTAGGTTAGTATTCGACCATGCAGTGTGCTTGCATTTGATTACATATTTTCCTTTTATTGCTTATTGATTATTTCACACATCCATGTTAAATGATACATTGATGATTTTTTCTTTTGGTTCTCACCTAGGTTTTATGTTTTTCATGCTAGGGTGGATAACACCCCCTTGCCTTTTGTCGCTAATAATTTTATTTTAGAATGTAGAAAGGATTTTTAGAGTGATACAAGTTGCAAGTCTTGGAGTACCATAGATACTGAGGTTCTCATAGGCTCTATGATGAGAAAATGTCCCCATGTTGGAGAGAGACTTTATCCCCCCATAACTAAGGGTAACTAGAGGAGATAAGGGTGGATAACACCCCCTTGCCTTTTGTCGCTAATAATTTTATTTTAGAATGTAGAAGGATTTTTAGAGTGATGCAAGTTGCAAGTCTTGGAGTACTAGGGATGCTGAGGTTCTCATGAGCTCTACAGTGAGAAAATGTCCCCATGTTGGAGAGAGATGTTACCCCCCTCTCACCTAGGGGTAACTAGAGGAGATCCTGTTTCATGGTCCACAATGCATATAGTGATCCCCGAGATGATCATCCATATTCTCCACAGACAACATCCCCTTAGATGCCTCCCCTCTCATCATTACACAAGTCAGTCCACTTCACTTGATCAATATGGTTCATTTGATGATGGTGGTCCAACACACATGAGGTACACTAGTCATTATTTCATATAAAGTGTTACATTTAATGGATTAGGAATTTAGGTGAGGATCATGGGTTAGAGTCAGATAATGGATCATGATTGTTTTTTCCTTGTTTCACCTTGGTGGTTATCATAGGTGTCCTAGTCTAGTGTTGTCACTCTTGATGAACATGGGTACTACTGAGAAGAATCGATAGGGGTAATGTACCACTCCCTTTCATTCTTAACACTTTCCATCCATTTTCCTTTTGTTGTCCTACCTTCTGGTAATGGCTATTACATGTACCCCAAAAAGGCTCGTGGTTCATTCTCTTATGAGAAGAAGAGATAGAATGTTGTGGTTGATGCAACTACTAAAGAATAAAAAGAAAGCATGTTATAAAAGAAAGATGAAACAACAAGATAATAAATGACCAAGTCAAAATCCAAAGGTCATCTTGAGCTCTACCCCCTCTCTATGAGGCAATCACCCTTAGTCCTAGTGCACTAAATGCATATCAATTAAAAGGATTTAGTCATAGTAAGAAAGATAATGAATGCTTGAAACCTGAAAAGGAGACTTGCAAAGTAATAAAAGAATATCGAGAGGCAAGAAGGGGTTTGGAATACACACACTACCAAGGAAAGGGTATCTCAAGAAATAAGCGCTCCCTCTACAAAGGCGCTCATGGAAATGGATGGAGCATGGTTACCTTGCATGTCAATGACTCCATGACCATGAAGTAAACCCCATACCACCTCATTCATTTATACTTACAATTTGAAGGGTTTCTTAGGAACTGCTCCTCTACTTTGGTACTGACACACCTAATAGGATCTCGTGATGGCCCTCCCATACCTAAACTTGGTAAACTGCATAAAGTATTGATCTAGTGTGAAGTTTGAATAAGATACTTTATGTGAATTGCTTACGTGCCTGTATTTTGTGATGGATTACTTTATATGATTCTAATGGATTTTGTATCTTGTAATTGTTATTCGTACTTGATTTTGTGGACCTTGCTTGGTCATGATGCACTTTGACATGGTCTTCTGGAGGA
>SNQJ01S0250674.1:0-10759 GCA_010110895.2 Picea sitchensis
TTTTGGTTGAGGTACATGTTGAGTACATGGTTGAGACAAGTAGTTGATGAGTTGACACATACATGAGGTGTATAGTTGATGATGTTGGTACATATTGATGAGTCATAGTTGATGAGTAGTTGACACATGATTGGTACATACTTAGTACATGGTTGGATGCACTTGTTTATGGTATAGGTTTATTACAGGTTGTTTGGTATAGGTTGGTGCATGGTTGATGCACTTGTTTATGGTACAAGTTGATTACAGTTTGAGGTACAGGTTGATGCATGGTTGATGTATGGTTGAGATTTATTGGTACAGGTTTACAACAGTATATCTCACAGTGATAGTGTGACAGTGGTTCCATCATTCTACTTCTAGTTCAGGGCGGTTGGACGGGGCAAGGACAAGTGGTTGTAGCCACCTTCCGATTGTAGCTGAAGAACATAGGGGGTTGTAGCCTCCTTCTGGTTGTAGCCAGAGATTTGGGGAGTTGGAGAGTCCCTCAGATTGTAGCCTGAGTAACTAGGGGGTTGGAGCCTCCTTCTAGTTGTAGCTAGAAAACAACGGAATTTGGTGCTTCCAATGAATGTAATTCTTTAAGACATATAAGAAAAAATATTATGTGGTTTTCTCCCAATTTGGGTTTCCACGTAAAACACTGGTGTACTGTGTATGTGTGTGATTATTTATTTCTTATTGCTCATTATTAGATGATAATTCTACATTGATATAACATTTGAAGAAAAAGGATTATAATTACGCTATTACTGATTCACCCCCCCTCTCAGTAATCCAAAAACTTTCATATCATGATATTCTTCCCCAAATATGGTGGGACTTCAGATTCATCTCCTTCTTCTTCAATCTTAGTTTGGACCAAGTTTAAACTAGGTTTTTTCCCTTGCTTCAGCTATTGCATGTTATAATTTGGTCATTCAAATGCTCGATGACCCTCTTCACCACACCTAAAACACACATTTAAGGTCCTCCTCTGCCACTACCATAACCTCTACCCGTCTGAAATCCTCTTCCTCATTTTTTATTTAGGTTACCTTGTCGAGTATCTTCTTCTTTCTTAGCTCCTTGGGATGATTCTCCTTTTCCATAGTTAAAACCACCCCATGAGGTAGATGATGTACCCCTCCTTGCTCCTCTATTCCTTTGAGCAATTTGTCAGTTTTTTTTTTCTCATCCTTTAAGGATAATTGATATTCCTCTTCCACACTATGAACCATATGCATGCACAATTCATCTTGAATAGAAAACTTTAAACAATTCACATACCTTGCATCTAGTTTTCATTAGTTTCCTAGTGATCCACATGAATGGACAACTAGTAAAACTCATTTGTGAGTTCCTCCATTATGGACAAGTTTTAATTCAAGTTATGAAATCTACAAAAAGGGACTGGGCATAGTCAAGAGGTAAACAAATTTCTCGCAATTTTTTCCATCTTGCTCCAGGTCCTAATTTTGTATTTTCTTTATTTTTCCCTGGTTTTCTGCACATGATCCAACCAGATCATGGCGTGACCCTTCAAATTGGTGCATGCAAATTTCACCTTCTTTTCCTCTGTCATCGACTTCCATTCAAAAAAAAATTTCCATTGTGTTCATACAATCTATCAACTCCTTTGGTTTAAGACTCCTTGAATATTCTGAAACTTCCATTTTGATCACATGATTTCTCCCTTCTATATCCCTGAGCATCCTCTCTTCAAAATTCACATGCTCTAATTGTTCTTCTTCATGTTTTGTATTTTGATCTACATCTCCTCGATCTGTCCCCTCATCATAAACTTATTTTTGTATTATTCTCTGACTAGCCATCACATTTGTGAGATTTTCTTTCCTTTGGAGGTTTTGCATGTCTCTATGCATTTGAGAAAGATACCTTGCTCTTCCTCTTCCTCTCCCAACCATCTTCCTACTCTGATACTAAATGATGTAGCTAATAAAATTTGATTCATTCATGAGATCTAAAAACCATGAAAACACATGAGAATTGAAAATAACTCTATTTTTATTCCTTCTCCATACTTACTATTACAATGGAAGTTCAACCCCTTATAACTACTATCTGAGATTTTTCGAAAACAACTAATTTTAGAAAATTCCCTCATGACTCTAAAAATGACCAATAACTAAAAGCTAACTAGAGTGACACTATTTGTCAACTCGCTTTTTTTCTTAGTTTCATAAACTGAGATATAATTGATAATTACTAATTTAAAAATTCCCGCAAAAACACTAAAACCCCAATTTGATGCCTTATATGAAGGAATTTGGCCCCAAAAAAGTGTCAAAATGATATCTGATTTGAAGGACTAGTACAATACGACAATGAACTCTTTGATACATAACTCCCTATAATTTCAGCCCAAATGGATAACTGAGTCAAAATTTATGGCCCTAAAAAATCCTTGCATCACCACTCCTTGCTACAAATCGAATGACCTATACTACATATCTCTAGTGAAGAAACATTGTATACAACAAACAAATTGAATGACCTATACAACAAATCACTAGTGAAGCAACAATAACATCAACATCCCTACGTGAAATGTGCAACGAGGTGACCAAAATTCCCTCCATCTCCAAGTATATTTTCATGGAGAAATCTAACCACATGATATGTATTTCGAATACCCCACTACTTAGTTAATTTCTCCTCTAGATTCATTTTTAAGGAGTTACTACTTTAATACAAACATCCCATGAATTCCATCCATTGATGAGCCTGCTCGAATAAATAGGATGATTGTCACACAAATTTTATGATATGTGCACATATGTATGTGTTCCTCTATTCATTCAAGCTTAAAACACTCCTACTAGTCATCTTTGCTCCCCAAAATATTAGTGAAAAGGAAGCCATCATTTTCTCTCCACCATCTATCATGTTGTATAAGCCTTGTAATATGAAATCTTTGATCTTTCCTATGTGGAGAAGTCTAATTTGTCCCCTGACATGTTTTTCCTAACTTCTAAGTATGTTCTTTATTTAATAATATCAATATACTTCAAAAATGGTGATTCATTATATCAAATCATATTCTCATTTCATTTGATCTTAAGGGGATTTCCAAAACAAATCAAGTACAATCATCTCTTATGATCCATATTGGATAATGGAAATTTAAGGGGAAAATATTTAGTTTATTCTCATTCTTATATTTTGGAAAGAAGAACGAGGAGTTTGTAGTTCTATGGAGAATGACAGATGACACATTCACCTTGAAGATCAATTCTGGTCCAGAATCCATGTATACTTGCAAATATTATCTTTGTAAGTTTATTTGTATTTTTCTTGTAAACATGTGCATTTTCGGTAGAAGTTGGCACCCTTTATTTCTTGAATTTGAATTAAAAATTATGATTGTTAAAGGGTGGAGTTAAAAGAAACCATGTGAGGTCTGTGATATGGCTCGAATTGATGAACTATTACAGTTACTAAAACCTCTAATACTATATTTTGTGGACAATATAGTCAAAATTGACATAATAACTCTCATTGATGTTCTAACCTATTTACAATATTTGCAGGACAAAATCGAATTTCTCCAGCTTGAATCACAACTCCAACAAGAAGAAATACAACAAAAGAATATGCGACATTTTGAACTATTCCTTGTTCAGAACGACCGTCTTTTCAAAGAAGATGTTGATTTAGATCAGTAGCCAGTACAGAAGAAACTCAGTGATCCAGCTTCAAATATGAATGCAGATGAAGTTCAAATTCCTATTTCCAAGACAAACATCAGACCTTGAGAATAAATTAGTCACAACAAGTATAGAAAAAGTATCGGATATGAAAAGGAAGTCACCTTTCATATTCCTGATTATTCCAAGCCGATCGAGTGCCAGAGTGCTGGATTAATTCAATAAAGTGCATATTCACCTGCTCCAATTCAAGAGAAGATTTTGAAATTCCAACATTGTTTGTGATTTGGCCACATGGAATATTAGTTCTTTGATCTTCATCCTTGTGAGCATTGTGGAAAACACAATCATCCTTCGGACAGATGTTCTAAACAAAAGAAACCTGCAAGAGTAAAAAACCACTATGGGTGGATGACTTCTTGGCAATGGTCATCAACAATCAAGAAGATATCTCAATCATATCATATAATTCACTCTCGAGTATTGACACATCTTGTAGTGGATATATTTGTATCTTCTCACCTTGTACCTGACAGGGGGGAACAACATCAGTGATTTATAGTCAGGCTTCAAGTTTCGAAGTTTTATCAATCGAGTAGTATCAAGTGAGTATGGAAAACGAGCATGATTTGGTTTGTGGTCATCCAAAACCACGAGATTGGTTTGTCGTTTTCATTAAACTATCAATTAGTAGAAGGCTTACAACTTTTTCTAGACAACGATTTGTGGTTTTCCTTAAACATCCACTTAGTACAAGACTTCCAGCTTATACTAGACCATAGTTTATGATTATCTTTAAACCAAGATTTGAGAACACTTCAAATTAACATAAGACATCAAATTCAACTTCTAGCTAACTTAGGAAATGTTCCAAGAACCATTGAGCCTAGAGTCAAGTTCCAGAGTTTGTGGTCATCTTTAAACCACCAGATTGGTTTTTGGTCTTCCTTAAACCACCACCACCATTTAGTAGAAGACATCAACTTATGCTAGCTATTTGGTTCATTGTCATCCAAAAACCACAAGATTTAGAGATCACATTCAGCCATTGGTAGTTGCACACTTCCAGACTTCGGTTGTCCACCTTCATATTTCATCTCTCACCTTGGAATCGCTTACACCCCTTCGGATTAAGGGGGGAATTTTGGAAACATAATTCATTAGGGTTACAAACTTGACATAATATGAATAATCAAGTCATTGTAATGCCATCAGAAGTCCAAGAGAGCTCTTGGAATACGAATCCAAGGGTCACATCAATGTTCTTATACATGTATCATATTGATGAATAAACAACTTCACGACTATCTTTATCTTTTGTGTTTAACAGTCATAATTAAAGCATGATTAAAGTGAGAGATACTTAATGAAATAACACATATATTAACAACAAATTATAAAAAATTCTTGGACCACAACAAATGTTTATCAATCCAACGAATAAACATATCAAAGGGAAGGAGAAATTCAAAACACAAAGGGGAATTTTAATGTCAAAGAGCATACAAAACACAAAAGAACATGTTTAGATTGAGGGAACTCTCCAAATTTGTGTTTCAAGTTCTGAATTGAGAGTGTTAATTCAACATAAATAATCTTGCAAAAAAAACTTGCAAACTACTAAATTCCTAGCTACATCTACTTTTTTTTTGTATATAATGTTTTTTAGTTCATTGTAATGGTATATTTTTAAGTGTTTTTTCTAAAACTAATATAAATATGTAATTTTGGTGAATTAAATAAACAAAAATAAAAGTATATATCTATAAATTTATAATAATAGTAAAAATAATGTTAAGGTCCTAACTCGCACATAGGTAGATCAATGTATTCAGATGTAATAAAGGTCAATATTAATAAGACCTTTCAATAAAATAGAATAAGGCAGATGTAAGAAGACCTAATAGAAGCTTCTAGAAGGATCTTCCTCTAGATGATTCTCTTAATAGACATATTTAGTATAAATAAGGGTTGAGGGTATGAAAACCCTAGCTTGGAGATTATTGTAATAGAGCGTTGCTCGATTGGAGGTTTCCCCCTCGAAGAGGCCTGTGAACATTGGTTTCTGAATCAAAGTGCTATTTCTATTGTTGTTCTTATCTCATTTCTGTGTTATTGTGGAGATTATGATGGATATTTTACTATTATTCTTCCATTTCTAGCATTTTATTTCTGTTCTGCCTATTTTATATATCTGGTATCTTGCAAGTGGTATCAGAGCACTTTCCTTGGCATAAATTGTGGGTATTTTTTTTTCTAGGGTAGAGATGTATTCTGATGTCTTTAAGCCATAGAGATCTGTTGTTATGCGCATAAACCCTCGGTTGAGGGATTCATACATGCAGGAAATACAAGTGGTTCTTAAGCGCACATCTGTTGGCCACCCTTGTTGGTACCCCTTCGAGTGGTAGCGCATCAGACAACACCTGTGTACGGATTGGCCTAGATTTCCTGAAGCCCTCTTTAGATAAACCTATCGGCCGTTGGACTGCTATAGTGTCACCAAGAACAACACTCAGGAAGATACTCTCTAGTACCTGGGTAGTCAGGTAGTACGGCTAAGGGTACGGTCTATCCTCCTTAGTTAGTTCCCTAAGATATTGGGCCGAGTACTACTGTTGGACCCCACACGTATATCAGAGAGCTATAGTGCAAGGCAAACCTTTGTCTGTAGAACCCTTGAATACCTAACCCTTGGGGAACATAAACATAAACATAAACAAATTAAATCGGCGAGATCTATTGCTGCGCATCTATGTTCGGGTTGACAAGTAAAGACACATTTCTTTCTGGTTAAGAATTTGGGGATTTCGGCATTACAACATTCTTCAGACCAAAGTATAACCCCGCAGCTGTAAAAAATAAATAAATAAAAGCCTGGAAATTTTTTCACCATTATTTGAGACCTATTCCATTAGATTCATCTCTTCTCCCTTATCACATTCATCCATATCATTTTTCTGCAAAAATTTCTGACCCGGCCCGCTCCCTTTTCAGTTCACCCATTCTCATGGCCCATACCCGTAGCCAAGAAATAGAGTCTTGCTTCAACACCTTGCAATCTAGTTTCCTCGAGACCCAACAAGAAGTGCAACAACTCAGTGCTACTATTGCCTCCCATGATACATCCATCAATATCACCGTAAATGCATCCGTAAATGCAGTCGTGTAGTCTGCAATGGAAGAAGTCAAACATGAATTGACCACACAGCTTGAATCTGTCTTTGCATCACTCTGCACCAAACTCAATATCCCTACCGATGACTCCTTTCTTGATGCACATACAAAGACTGAAGGTGAAACTTCTTCCCATTCCTTTCAGCCCCATCACTTTCAACGGGACATACGCCTTCCGCGGGTAGATGTAACCAAATTTGATGGCTCAGACCCCACTGGTTGGGTCACCCAAATGGAACATTATTTATCTCTCTACAACATTACAGATGAATTGGCCAAACTTCGGTATGGTGTTCTCCATCTAGATCAAGAACGCTGGCAATGGTGGCAATGGCGAAAAACTTCTTGTCAAGGGTATATTGCTTGGACCCAATTTGTGACTGAGCTTTATGAATGCTTTGACACTGACACCAACCATTTGGGTCGTTTGACAAATTGAAGCAATCAGGCACAGTAGAAGACTTCATAGCTGCATTTGAGAGTCTGGCTTTTCGAACAGAGGGCATGACTGATGCTTTCTTTCGAGAGTGTTTTATCAGTGGCCTCAAGGAGAATATTTGGGCCCATGTCCTCATGTCTCGACCTATGACTTGGGTGGAGGCTACTAAAAAAGCTAAAGAAGCACAAAAAATTGTTTCCTCTCAAAACCGTAAGCCTTCCTTTATCCCTTGCCCTAAACCAGTAAACCCCACTACTCCCTCCGTGCCATTAAAGATCCAAAAATTGACCAGGGCTAAAATGGTTGAACGCCAAATCAAAATCCTCTGTTATAATTGTGATGACAAATATTTCCCAGGCCACAAATGTAAGGAACAAAATATTTTTATGGCCATCTCTGAGGATATTCCGGAAGAGGATGTTGACACTCCCCTTGTGCCCGAGTCACCATAAATCACTGACATAAACCCTCACTCCGACCCTCCCAAAGTGGAACTGATCATTTCCCTCAATGCTCTCACTGGCTTCTCTGCCCCCCAAACCCTCAAGTTAATTGGTTACATCAAGCACCGAAAGGTCATTATTCTAGTTGATAGTGGCAACACCCACAATTTTATTCATCGTCGCATTACCCAAGAAACCCATTGCTGCATCCATGCTGTCAACAATTTTCAAATCATGATTGCCAATGGTGGTTCTATGAAATGTGGTGGGCGTTGTGAAAATGTGCATCTCCAAATAGGTGACTACCACCTAAAATCCCATATGTTTGCTATTGACATGGGCGGTTGCGACATTGTGTTGGGTGCAGACTGGCTAAGGACTTTGGGTCCCATTCTCATGGATTTTTAGAAATTAACCATGCAATTTGACCAAGGAGGCCACCAATATAAATTCCAAGGCATCATTGCTGGTTCACCTGAGGTCATTAGTTCTCACCGCATGGAAAAACTGCTCAAAAAAGGTCATTCTGGTGTCATTGCCCAACTCCACGCCATACAACCCATAGAGACACCCCCAGTGCCCCAAGACCTCCAAGCCCTCCTTTCTAAACATCAAATGGTATTTTTCACTCCCCAAGGACTCCCTCCTTCTTGCGGTGTTCATGATCATTCCATTCCCCTTATCCCAGGAAGCCTTCCCCCCAATATCCATCCATATTGCCACCCCTTTGCACAAAAAAAGGAAATTGAAAAAATGGTCCAGGAACTCCTTACTGTCGGCGTCATCCATCCTAGTACGAGCCCTTACTCATATTCGATCGTCATGGTACTGAAGAAAGAAGGTTCTTGGAGAATGTGTCCTGACTTCCGTGCTCTCAACAAACTGACCATCAAAGACAAATTTCCCATTCCTGTCATTGATGACCTCTTGGATGAATTGAGTGGCACCCAATTCTTTACCAAACTTGATCTTCGCTCAGGCTATTACCAGATATGTATGAAATAGGCCGACATTCCCAAGACCGCCTTTCGCACTCATGAGGGCCACTATGGGTTTTTGGTCATGCCCTTTGGTTTGTGTAACGCCCCCTCCACCTTCCAGAGCCTCATGAACCATGTCTTCTTCCCTTTTCTCCGTCATTTTGTCTTACTTTTATTTGATGATATCCTCATCTATAGCAACACCTGGACAAACCATCTTACTCATGTGGATCAAGTTCTCCGCCTACTCTCTCAGCACCAACTTTTCCTGAAACAGTCCAAATGTGCTTTTGGTGCCTCAGAAGTAGAATACTTGGGTCATCTGGTGGGAAAGGATGGTGTCAGGGTGGACACGAAAAATATTGAAGCTATGCAAGACTGGCCGCACCCAAAGACTCTAAAAAGATTGAGTGGATTTTTGGGCCTCACAGGGTATTATCGCAAGTTTGTTAAGAACTATGGAAAGATTGCAACACCTCTCACGGCTCTCCTCAAAAAGAACTCTTTCACTTGGACTCCAGCAGCTGCTCAAGATTTTCAAACCTTGAAGATAACCATGTGCACCACTCTGGTTCTGGCCCTTCCTAACTTCACAAAGACCTTTGTGTTGGAATGTGACACCTCAGGGAAAGGAATCAATGCTGTCCTTATGCAAGAGGGTTGACCTTTGGACTTCACTAGCAAGCAACTGTCTGAAAGGAATCTAGGAAAACCCATTTATGAAAATGAAATGTTGGCGATTTTGCATGTCGTTGAGTTGTGGCATCCTTATCTCTTGGGGCAACGCTTCCAAATTAAGACCAACCATCAAAGCCTCAACTACTTTCTGGAACAATGCATTTCCTCCAAGGAGCAACAAAAATGGGTGAATAAGCTCTTTGGATATGATTATGAGATCATTTACAACAAGGGCAAAGACAATGTCGTGGCGGATGCACTGTCCCATAAATTTGAAGATGAAGGATCCCTTTTTTCTCTTTCCTCCATTGTACCCGATTGGCTCCAAGTTGTGCACCAAGAATGGATTCAAGATCCCAAAAGTTCGCATCTGATCCAGCAACTGCAGAACAAGGCTCAGGCTCCCCCAGGGTACTCCTGGCTCTAGGATGAGCTTCGATACAAAGGCCGCTTGTATTTAAGTAAACAATCCAAGATCAAATCCACGGTACTTTCTGAGCTTCATGCTACACCCATAGCGGGGCACTCAGGGTTCACCAAAACATATGACTGAGTCAAACATTCTTTTTTTTGGGATGGTATGAAACAGGACATCCGTAAGTTTGTCACTGAATGTGAGGTGTGTCAATGCAGCAAGGGAGAAACAGTCAAATCTCCAGGCACCCTCCAACCGCTTCTGATTCCCCTTGCTATTTGGAAGGATATCTCTATGGACTTTATTATAGGCTTACCCAAATCGGGGAATAAATCAGTCATAATGGTGGTGGTGGATCGCCTTTCCAAGTATGCTCATTTTTTTTCTCTTCACCACCCATTTACTACATCCATGGTGGCTTAAATTGTCATGGACCAGGTCTTCAAGCTTCATGGCATGCCCCACTCTATTGTTTCTGATCGAGACCCAACTTTCACAAGCAATTTTTGGCAAGAACTGTTTAAGCTACAAGGCACACAATTGCATCTCAGCTCAGCTTATCATCCTCAGACAGATGGTCAAATGAAAGTTGTCAACAAGTGTTTGGAAACATATCTGAGGTGCTTTGCCTATGAAAAACTACACCAGTGGGCTCAATGGTTACCCTTCGTCGAATGGTGGTACAACACTACATACCATACAGCCACTCGCATGACTCCTTTTGAAGCGGTATATGGACAGCAGTCACCTTCAGTTCTCTCATACTTACCGGGTACCTCAAAGGTCCAGGTGGTTGACCAAACACTTACAGTCTGAGAGGATATCCTTCATACCCTTAAAGAGAACTTGGTCATGGCACATAATAGAATGAAGCAAGAATCAAATCAAGGTCACTCTGAATGTCAATTTGGAGAAGGGGATCAGGTGTTTCTGAGATTGCAACCATATAAGCAAACTTCCCTCAAGGCCGAGCATTG
>SNQJ01S0250676.1:0-12852 GCA_010110895.2 Picea sitchensis
GTTCTCTTATTATCAGAAGGAAAGTAATAGAGGTAGAATTTATCAGCAGATACTCTGCCTCTCGGCTTTTGATGATCTTTATGTTTTATGCAAAATCTTAGTTCAGGAATTCTTAACTGCTCCTTTGCCTAGCTTTTTCTCACCCATTTTTTCCTCAAATCGACGCCATCTAAACTTAATTCGATCCAATATGTCCATTACCTTGCCCTGTGAAAGAACTGTGTCCTGATCTGATGTAAATCACTTTTTTTAAGCACAGACCCCATTTGCCCAATGGCCCTCCTTGTTGTTCCAAAACAATCATCTAAAAACCCCAACCCATGTTCTTCATAACTAGCCTGATACCTATTCAAACAAAGCTATATCACACAGATAGATCCCTCTCTGAGTCTTGGAGGGCTAGATCCAAGACTCGAAGTGGTTTTGATGTTGCCTCTGTGACTGCCTTACAGCCTTGGGCAAATTACAGAGTGCTAACAGGATGGAGAGAAAATAAGCATACCTGTGAGAATAACGCTTAAATGATGGGTCGGTCGAGCTTTCCCTTCCAAAAACCTAAAAACGCGGAGCTTCACAACCAACAGAGCAACAATGCAACAATGCTAGGGTGACGGGTGGTAGGGAAGGTTTGGAGTGACGTGCAGTAAATGCACATCACTTCCATCACTTAGCCCCATTCAATTCCAAGTACGAGACAACCCAATAATCATAACATCCACCAATAAATCAAACCATATAACCAATGCATAATCAATGTCAATCCATCGTAAGATCTGAGACCATATCTATTGCATAGTGCGTCACCTAATATATTTCATACATTAAATTTTTCCATAACTCCACACAATAATCCATATCAACATTTTTACATGCGCCTCCATTGAAATTTGCATACTCCATTAACCAAACAAATAGCATAATATCTAGGAATAACACTAGTATCCATTAATTCTTTCATTCGAAGTTTGCATGTAGTCTTTACACATAGTTTCTTTCATTTTGCTATAACTTTAGAACCCTTTTATAGTTTTTTTCTTTTTTTTTTATCATGCTATCATTTGATTATCCCTTGCATATATGTGGCTAAGTAATCAACATAAGAATTAGTAACAAGGTTATAACATAGCAACTGTAAACAACATGATCCTCATACCCATAGAAATTGTTTTGTTTCGCAAGTGATTAACAAAAGCATTCCACAATAATGCATTATCCACTTATTATCACCCCAAATGAAACCAAGACTGCATCGTAAAAAATGTAGGACTGTGTAGGAAACATCATAATAGCAACAAAACATGTGTAGTATGTATATCCGTGTGCATCTAGTCTACAAGGGGGTCCCACCTACTAGTATTACATTATTATCATACTTAAATAATATCGCTTTTAACAAACTTTGCGGGCGGAATTCATCGTTATGATTTTAATCATCAACAAACTAGAGACTCCACAGGGAAATCTGTTTCCAACAAATTAAGAACTCAGAATGTCTGGTTTCACAGACCAAGTAACATCATATAAAGAAGATATAAATCAGAATGATTATGCAACAGGGGGAAGTGAGCGTTTAAGGGAAAGATGACCGGGAATTTGGGAATAACTCATGGAAAGTGTTAAGTATGAGGGGGTTTATCCCTGTAATCATAATCATTCAACTAAAAAATGTTCTTGACTTCAAGGAGAAAAAATTCTAAACTGCTCTTTTGAATCTTGAAATGGATGAAAGAAAAGAGAAGCAAAAGAGGGATAAAACCAACTATCTTATAAAACAACAGGTGAAATAGATAACAATTTCAATGATGCTTTCAAGGGGAACATCATGACAGCCATGTAACTCATTTTTTGTTGATTAAAAATACTTTGCGGAAGCGTCGTTGTGGAAAAATTGATCCATCATTTTATTTTGACAAGAAAAGAAGTCAAAAGAAACAAAAAACAGGAAATGTCCTAGCAGAAATGAAACAACAGAATTGAAATAAGCAGAAATGAAATGACAGAAATGTAAAAATAGAAATGAAAAACTACTATAATACATAAAACACTCCATACAACGTTAAATTTTCAAGTTGGTTCCACATAATGTTTTAAGTGGGAACCGTTAGTGATGTAGGAAAACAATCGCTCTTGTAATTCCTTTAGAATGTAATAATTTGTGCCCCTGACAAAAGCAATCTTAAACGGACCCAACCATAATTTTTGAAACTTTGAATGCCTTCATCTCTCAGCATGAGTTGAATCCCACAACAGTACCTTCTCATTGACTTTAAATTTGATAGCCTTGACCCTCTTGTTGAAATATTTTTTAACAGTCTGTTGTCTTCTCTTTATATTATCCAAGACAAACATCCTTTTCTCCTCTAAAGCCAAAAGTGCATTCATTCTTTGAGAAACATCAAAAGAATTTAATTCTTCGACCTGTAGCATTAACCTTAAGCAGTAAAGTTCCAACTCAGTAGGCAGAATGGATTTTTGACCATAAACAAGTTGTAAAGGAGTGCAACCAATGCTCACCTTGGTGGTAGTTCGATCTTCCCAAAGGGTGTAAGTGAAGAGAGTGTGTCATTGACGAGGCTTATCTTCAATGAGCCTTTTGATAATTCTTACAAGATTCTTATTGGTAGACTCGGCCTACCCATTTCCTTGGGGATAATAAGATGATGAGGTAAAATGTTTAACCCCTAACTTAGCTAAAAATTGGGTTAGCTTAGCAGAAATAAAAGTAGGACCATTGTCTTTAATAATTTCCAAAGGAAGACCAAATATGGAAAAAATATTATTTTCAAGGAAAGAAATCACCTGCTCATCCTGCGAATGTTTAAGCGGGACAACTTCAGTCCATTTCGTAAAATAGTATGTGGCTATCAAGATAAAGACTTGTCGTGCTAAAGATGGAGGATTAATAGGACCAATAAAGTCCAAACCCCCTTTTGAAAAAGGAAATTCTAGGAGGACAGGTTGTAAAGGCATAGCAAAAAGACGTTCTTTCCCAGAAATTTCTAGCACTTGTCACAAGATCTCGAAAAATTATAGGAATCACGAAAGATTGAAGGCCAATAATACCCTTTCTTGATAATCTTAAAAGCACTAGTTTTAGCAGAAAAGTAACCTCCTACATGAATAGTAGAATTTGAAGAACCATGAGTCTCTTGCAACAATTTATGTGCTTCCTCATTGTTCACACAGTGAAGTAACATACCATCAACAAATCTCCTAAAGAAGAAGTCTCCTATAATGACGTATCTAGAAGATTTGAGGCGGAGCCTTCTTCTTTGATGAGTGTATAAGTTATATGTACATATTTGATTTTGCAAGTAGTAAACCAAATTTTTATACCAAGGATGTTCAGACACAAGAAGGATTTGGTTGTCAATGTAAAACAGTGTTGATAGAGAGCTATCATGTTCATCAATTTCTTCACTAGTTTCAGCATGTTGAGCTAAGTGAAGGGCTAAGTCATGTCCCTTGATGGTGTTAGAAGTCATGATATTTAAATCATGCTCCTGGATCTTGGTAAGCCAATGTGCAAGATTCCCTGAAAGATAAGTCTGTGAGAGAAAAAACTTGACAGCAGGTAAAGGGACTTTTACCAGCATGTGCTTACCTAAGATGAAGTGGCAAAATCTTTAAACAAATTTAACAAGATCGAAAGCATGCTTTTCAATAAAAGAATATTTAAAATCATCATGAGACAAGCTTTGACTCATGTAAGCCACTGGTTTTTCATTACCTTGTTCATCACATTGCATGAGGAGAGCAGAAATGACTTCCTATGTGGCATTAGTATATATCATAAATTCTTTCTCAAAATCCGGCTTCGTGAAAACCAATGCATAACTGATTGCTTTCTTGATCCGTACAAAATCATTTTCGACGTCATATGTCCAAGAAAAGGAACGATCTTGCTTAATAAGATTATGAATTGGCTTGACCATTACAGCAAAATCAGGAACAAACCTATGGACAAAGTTAATAACACCCATAAAACCTTGAACCTCCTTCTTGGAAGTGGGAGCAGGCAGATTTAGGATAGCAACAATCCTTTCAGGATCAATGCTTATTCCTGAATCGGAGACAATGTGTCCAAGGAGCATTCCCTTGGTAATTATGAAAATAGACTTAGAAGGATTTAGAGAAATGTCAAATTTCCTGCATCGCATGAGAACTCTTTTAAGATGACCAAAATGATCTAATCGATTTTTAGAATACACAGTTAAGTCATCAAGATAAATCTGAATAATTTTACCAATCAAATCGTCAAAAGATATTTGCATAGCTCTTTGAAAAGTGGCACCTACATTAGATAAGCCAAAAGGCGTACGTTCATAAGCAAAAGTGCCCCAACGAGTAATAAAAGTGGTTTTATATGTATTTGTCCTTTTTACCTTGATTTGATTGTAACCAGAAAACCCGTCAAGTAAGGACATCATCTGTGACCCTGCAACTTGTTTCAAAATCATTTCTATATTAGGGAGAGAAAAGTGATCTTTGATACTGTCCCTATTCAATGCATGAAAATCTACGCATACTCTGATCTGACTAGTTTTTTTCCGAATGGGAACCAAATTAGAAACCCACTCAGAATACATAACCGGGAAAATGATCCCAACCTTCAAGAGTTTTTCCAACTCTTTTCGAATAGTTTCTTCCAGTGCATGGTTAATGGGTCTTCATTTTTTCCTAACTAGTTTTATGCCCTCCTTGATAGGAATGTCATGATGTATAAGAGCAAGATCAAGACCATGAAGATCCTCATAAGACCAAGCAAAAACATCTTGAAATTCACCAAGCAACTTAGCGACCTTCAAATTTTCTTCATCAGAACATTGGGCACCTATTTTAACATTCTTTGGAGACTCAGGTGTTCCCATGTTCAAGGAAATGGTTTCACCCACTTTCCTTTTCAACTCCTCTTCTTTGTTTTTTTCTTTGTTGCCTACATCACTCGATGAAAATGGAATTTCTAGAGGAGTCAAGCCTTTAGGAATTTTGTTATCTTCCATTGATATGATTCCCTTAGGCTTATAAGGTTCAATTTGGATGAAAGCATAGATGCTCTCATCACTAGTGAAGACCTTCCATGACTCTACATTGTCCGGGATATGTGGACGATACAAATATTGAAAGATGCAATCAGGTCTTTGTGGCAGAAGTTGTAGAGTAGGAGAGGCTGAAAAAACAGCTAACCTGTCAGCCATTGAGTTCAATTCCCTTTTAACACGAGTGATGTTGAAAGATAGTAAGTTAGAGATAAGTTCCTAAACAATTTGGGTGTAACGTTTCATTAACTTGTTGCTAGGATAGTATATCTTACATACAAGGTTTACAACAAGTTCGGAATCCCCAAAAACTGTAAGGTGACCACAACTCAGATTATAGGCATTTTCAATGCCTAGTAGTACTGCTTCAAATTCAGTGACATTGTTTGTGGAAGCAAACTCTAACCTATAGGAAAAGTTATGAATCTTACCCACAGGAGAGTACAAGATAATACCAGCTATGTTTCCTTCATTAGAGCATGAACAATCAGAGTGCATATGCCACAACCCATATTCTATGTCGATTTGTTCCAAGGGAGTGTTTTCATCATTAGCAAAGATGGAGTACACTCCTAGGTCCTCCTCGATATAATTCACATTAGGTTGTGGGATGCTTTCTATGTAAGGTGAAATTCTCTCCTCCCTTAGGACTATGATGTTTTTACCATTCTGCAGAATGGATAAGTGTGTCCTATCGAGTGAGAGGTATCCACCCATTAAAGCTTGCCAATCTCTTCCTAATATGATCGAGTAATTACTTATTGGCATATCAATTGCCTGAATTTTAATGGTTGTCCTTATTTTAGGATGCACGCACAAAACCAAGGTCACGTCCTTGATTTCACCTATGGTCGTTTGTTGTAAACTATTATAAGAGAGCATGCTTCTGGCATTTTCATTTGTACAAGACAAGCCTAGCTCTTCCATAATAATCTTCGACATTACACTTGGGCCCTGTTAGCACCATGATTTTCATAGCTAAGGTTATAGGTTTGTCAAAAATTTGCAAAGTCATGCATGTTAACACCCATATTGTTTTTATGACTGGAATCATCTAACATCTCCAAGGGTTAGTTTCAAAAGAAAGATTATCATTTATTTGTTCCATTTCCATTTGCAACTGTGCACTGCAAAATTTTCTACACATTGCACAGAGCACTTCACCGCGCAAAGGATTATGTCGTGCAGTGGATGTTGTCGGTCATAGGATGTTGTCACGCAGTGGATTCTGTCGTGTAGAGAATGTCATCGCGCAGTGGATTTCCTGCACACAGGCTACAGGTCGCACTACAAAAATGATTCGTTTAGTGGTCAACTTCAAGATCAATTTATGACCAACTGGAGACGAATTTTAAAAAGCCCCGAGAGGTTTTTGTCGAGGAAAAACTAAATAATAAAAAACACTCTCATATTTGAAAATTGTGTCACGGATTGGGATATTTGAAGGAATATTTGCGCCATATTTTTCATCTTTCATGGTTTCCTGTCCGAGACATGTTTTTGCGACACGTATTTCAGCCAGCTAGAGATTAATTTAAATAAACCGAGAGAGGTTTTTATTTATAACGAGCTTAAAGACAAAAAATTCTCTTAGTTTCTAAAAATAGTTTTTTATCAATGAGATACGATGTCATATTTAACGCCTATTTTCCCAATTTGTTGCGCATTCCGCTACGTTTTTGTTGTAGGTTACTGTTGCGTAGCAGACTTGCTGTGCAGGGATGGCAGAGTGTCCAGAAGTGAAAATGATGACTTATCACAACCATAGGGTCGAATTTTGATCATGATCAATGATTGTAAATAATATCTTGGTTACGATTATGATTTGGAAAAGTCGGGTTTCCTATTTTTAGTAAATCCGTTGAAGTTATTGCTCTCTTTCAAATAAAACGGATTCATGATTCTAGGAGGGAGTAGTTCGACCCTAGAAGCCAAGGTCGACATTAGATTTCTATATATGGGGATCATTTTCATGTAAAAAGGGTTGGTTGGCAAATTGCGTAAACGAATGTTATTGTATGTAATCTGAGTTTTTGACTGAAATTTAATGCAAAGGTCCTGTGATTTGATGAAAATATTATAGTTGTGATAGTCGGATGTATTGTGTCCCTTTCTTTGCGTATGTGTTTCTTGTTACCTTTTATTTCATATCTTATATTGTCTATTTTAGAACGAATTTTTGAACCTGCGGATTCGTTGTATAATGCCCCTTGTTCGCGCCACTTAGACAAAATGTTTTCCTCTCAAGATAACTCTGAATTCGTCCATAGCGATGCTCTTGAGTTACTTCTTTTTTTTTCTCCCGCCACACTTTACAATTTACACTGAAGGTTGTTGCTCGCCTATCCTTCTCCTCTCGAATCTAGTCACCGAGTCATTTGTTCTGTCTCTTCCTCGGATCGACCCCATAGCCCAAGTTTTGCTTTTCTGCACCAATATAACCATAAACCATTTTACCATAGGTGTCAAATCTAGCCATTGTTTTTCAAATTCATATCCTGCGCGGAGACCGTGCCATTTCTGAGAGAGCCCTCTCTAGATCCGAAAGGCTAGTTTCGGGTCTCAAAATCGATTGAAAAATTTACCTTCGTCGTATGTTTATCAGCCAAATAGATTTACGGAGTGCTAACATTCTAGCATCGTTGTTGGGGATGAAATTGAAAAATTTTCCCTAGGAAAGAATGACATGGTTGATTTCTAAGGTCTCAAAGCAGCAGACACTTAGGCACAGATTGGTTGTATTCCTGCTCTGGTGACTCCATAGATCAAAAAATCAATTTGAAGGTGATTCCACTGGTAGAAGAATCCAGAAATTTAAATTTTCATTGGCGACTCCACTCTCAATGCAGAATCCAGTTTCCAAAACATCATTGGTGACTCCAATGTCYGAAGATGAGTTCAATATTTGCAAGGTATGCTSCAATGAATCAATCTCATATTCTTGGCTTTCCAAATCGTATTCCTCACATAAATTGGCAAAAATATTTTCCTAAATTCGAAGATGGGAAAGGAAATGATGTTGCCTTGCACTTGATTAGATTTCACATGCACATATGTAAGTTGGGGGTTGAATTTCATGAGGATTGTTTGATGAAAATGTTTATGGCTACTTTAGAGGGGAAAGAAAGACTATGGTATGAAGGTTTAAAATCAGGCAGCTTATACTCTTTTAAATATTTCCATATAACATTCTTTAATCATTATGGAGAATCTAATTCTTCATCCTTGGTGTTTGAATATTGTTGTGAATTTTGTGAACATTTCATTAAGTACCTTGAAAATGTTTTTAGTGATGAAGAGTGTATGAATGATGAAATCATAGAATCCCTTTATGAATATTCAGCCCAACAACAAATAGTAGCCCCTCCTTTGGTTGAAGATGAAGCTGATCTAGAAATTGTTGTTAAAAGTCATTTTCCTTCTCCTGAACTTGATGGAGATATTCAACAAGATTTCCAGCAAGACAAAGTGTTACAAAGTTGTCTTTCTTCCCCTATGAATGATGTGGTTGTTCAAATTCTAAGTGGCCTAGACATGGATGAGGATTCTGAAACTTCATCTATGGAAACTTCAAGAAATGAACAAACAAATGACATAGAGTTTCAGGAAAGCAACAAAACAGTGTATGCCACTTTACAATCACAAATACAGAAAGATAATGAAGAGGAAATTGTTTTATTTGATTCATTTGAAAATCATGGTTTTGTAAATACATCCATGGGAACTCTAGACTGTGAAATAGTTCATGATGTTATTTTTTCACATTTACAAGAAGGTTATGAACAGGAATTTATTTCCATTCATTCATTTGAAAGTCAAAATGACAATGCTTAAGAAAATTTCTAGAAGTTTAATAAAACCGAATCAGAATTGTTTGATGAACAAGAGGACGCACATAATATGGCTATCACATATGAAGATGTTCAAGAATGTATGGATGTTTTTGATATGCATAGAAGAGTAGACAAACCTATTGTTTCCATTTCATTTGAAAATGTTCTCAAAATAGAGGAAATAGAGCAATAACAACAAACACTTATGAAAGAGGCTTGTCTTTATGTTTTTGCTCATCAAGAAGAAATGATTTTCCATGGTTTTCAAGATCTTGTGGCCATCCTATTATAGTCTTCAGTGAAGGAGGAGTTTGTTTCATTCATAAGATCAGGTTTTGGATTCAACTTTTGTTTCCAACTGCCATATTATACATTTGTCTGCCTACTTAAGAAAGATGTGAGCAGAGAAAAATCGGGAAGCCAATTGCTTGATTGGTTGCATTGGCACTTTAGGATCACTTGATTGAGTATTCATTTCAACAATTTTAGGGTAGGTAGGAGTGAGAATAAGCTCGGTACTGTGAGCATTTCTTTCAGCAATCTGCAGTTTTCATTTCAGCTTAGTTTCAGATTTCAGTTTGGGGCATATACAGTTTTGGGTTTTCAGTGGATGCAAGTTACAAGTTACAAGTTACAGTTGGAAAGTTGAGTTTGGGAGAAGCCCAATGGATCATCACCTGGTCTACTATTCTGTGTTACCTCACAGGGAGGATAGCATCCTCGTTGGAGCCAGCTGTTAGCACCATGATTTTCATAGCTAAGGTTATAGGTTTGTCAACAATTTGCAAAGTCATGCATGTTAACACCCATATTTTTTTTATGATTGGAATCATATAACATCTCCAAGGGTCAATTTCAAAAGAAATATTATCATTTATTTGTTTCATTTCCATTTGCAACTGTGCGGTGCAAAATCTGCTACGCGTTGTGCAGAGCACTTCACCGCGCAAAGGATTTTGTTGCGCAGTGGATTTTGTCGCGTAGTGTATGCTATTGCATATAAGATGATGTCAAGCAGTGGATTTTTTCATGCATAGGATGTCGTTGTGCAATGGATTTTCCTACACATAGGCTACATGTCGCACTGCGAAAATGATTGGTTTAGTGGTCAACTTCAAGATCAATTTCTGACCAACTGGAGAGGAATTTTGAAAATCCCTGAGAGGTTTTTGTCGAGGACAAACTAAATAATAAAAACCTCTCTCATATTTGAAAATTGTGTCACGGATTGGGATATTCGAAGGAATATTTGAGCCCTATTTTTCATCTTTCATGGTTTCCTGTCCGAGACATGTTTTTGCGACATGTATTTCGGCCAGCTGGAGATGAATTTAAATAAATCGAGAGAGGTTTTTATTTATAACGAGCTTAAATAAAAAAAACCTCTCTCGGTTTCTAAAAATAATTTTTTATCAGTGAGATACGATGTCATATTTAACGCATATGTTCCTAGTTTGTTGCACGTTCCACTACGTTTTTGTTGTAGGTTACTGTTGCGTAGAAGAATTGTTGTGCAGGGATGGCAGAGTGTCCAACAGTGAAAATGATGACTTATCACAACCATAGGGTCGAATGTTGATCATGATCAATGATTGTAAATAATATCTCGGTTACGATTATGATTTGGAAAAGTCGAGTTTCCTATTTTTAGTAAATCTGTTGAAGTTATTGCTCTCTTTCAAAGAAAACAGATTCATGATTCTAGGAGGGAGTAGTTCGAACCTAGCAGCCAAGAGTGGCATTATCTTTGTATATATGGGGATCATTTTCATGTAAACAGGGTTGGTTGGCAAATTGAGTAAACGACTACTATTGTATGTAATATGAGTTTTTGACCGAAATTTAATGCAAAGGTCATGTGATTTTATGAAAAGATTCTAGTTGTGATAATCGGATGTATTGTGTCCCTTTATTTGCGTATGTGTTTCATGTTACCTTTTATTTCATATCTTATACTGTCTATTTCGAAATGAATTTTCAAACCTGTGGATTCATTGCACAGTGCCCCTTGTTCGCACCACTTAGACAAAACGTTTTTCTCTCAAGCTAACTCTGAATTCATCCACAACGACGCTCTTGAGTTACTTCATGTTTTTTTCTCCTGCCACACTTTACGGTTTACATTGAAGGTTGTTGCTCACCTATCCTTCTCCTCTCAAATCCAGTTACTGAGTCATTTGTTCTGTCTCTTCCTCAGATCGACCCCATAGCCCAATTTTTACTTTTTTGCGCCAATATAACCAGAAACCATTTTACCATAGGTATCAAATCTAGCCATTTTTTTTCATAGTCATATCCTGCACAAAGACCGTGCAATTTCTGAGAGATCCCTCTCTAGATCTGAAAGGCTAGTTTCGGGTCTCAAAGTTGGTTGAAAAAGTTACCTTCGTCGTCTGTTTATCATCCAAATAGATTTACGGAGTGCTAACAGGCCCAGACCGCCGTCAATGAGACAACAATGGGAAATCTTGTCCATAATCTTTACAGAAATATAAAACGGGGTTTTTTTTACAGGGTGTCTAAAGTTATGTACACCTACTTTATTTACAGAAGAATCCTCTTCATCTACCTCTTCATAGAGGTTGGATACAATGGAATATTTTCCTTACATGAAATTTTTCAGATACTTTTGTTTCTTAGGGATGACAACCATGTCCAGGAGGGTAGCATCTGTTTTAATGTTGGCCAACTGATTTAGAATGTTGCATTTGGAAGTGGCAAGAGGGGAGGTAGTTCCTTGACTATTAGGAGCTTCAAGAACCTGAACAGTAGCATCTAGTGAAGATGATCTTGGGCTATAAGAAGTGCGAGGAGGATCATATTTTCCTTTTGGAGCATAGGATTTATTCCTAGTATTTATGATCATGACATCCTCTAGCTCTGCAAATTCTAGGACAACAATGGTAGTTTCATGTTTCTTACCAAATATTTTATCTATGGCACTTTTATTTACTTCACATGTACTTTCCTCATGGTGTTCCTCACAAAAGTTACACCAACTACGAGGCATGATAGCTTTAGGCTGAATTTGTTTTTCATTAGGATTTCTAAAGCGGGGTGCAGAAGAAGATGAAGCTCTAGGGGTAAGAAAGAGGAAATTTCCTTTCCACTCATACACTATCATTCGATTATTCATGTCTTGTACAAGATGTTATAGGGCGGACATGTCTATTTGTTTAACTGAGTCTCCCTTAGGAATACTTGTTCTTTCAAGTTGTTCTTCATACTCCAAACAAGTATGCAGAGCGGAACCAAGATTATCAATGGATTTTTCCTTAATCTTATGACGGTAGGGGGGAGGTTATGAATTATAATAATGCATGAAAGAGGCTTGGTTCTGAGGGAGAATGATTTCATGGATCTGGTTGTATAATTTGGTGAAATGCAAGTTGAAGGAATTGATAGTCTCACCATCCTTATAAGCGATGTTATTGTACTCTCGTAACTGCTCGGCTAGGATTTTGGATTTCCCATAGGTAGATTTGAACCAATAGACTAACTCTTCCCAAGTAGACGGAATCTTAGGAGGAAGGTCAAAGAAATCGGCCATAGCCTTCCCTTCAAGGGAATTCACAAATAAGTGCATACAAGTGTCATTGTCGTTGGCTCCTATGTTGTGAAAGGCATTAGAAAATTCCACCAAGTGTTTATTCGTAGTGATCGTGTTACTTCCTGAAAACCTAGGTAGATGCTCTTTGAATTTAGGAAGTGGACGAGTAGCAGGTGTTAGGTTAATAGGGGAGGAAACATGCCACGAAGTGGTTGTAGCATCTTCTTCAAACTGAAAAAGCCCATACTTTTTAATGCATTTGGCAGGGTTTGTAGTAGATTGGACAAGGACTTGGTGAGTATATAAGCTACCAATCACTGACGAGGTTGAAGGTTGAGATGAAGAAGCACCTCCAGTGCCACTAGAGCCACCACTAAATGCCATCTTGTGAACGATAGGTAAGGGAGAGAAAGATGAACTGGATGAATCA